>CAUYSK010074089.1:0-87245 GCA_963575035.1 Avahi laniger | reverse complement strand
AATGTTTGAATGGATCTCTATTCACATGCTCAAAATCTCAAAGATTCACAGGGTAGACCTTGAAAACTGCACTTCCCCTCCCAGACACAAGCCATGACCTAGATGCTGTGGAAATTAGTTTCCAGTCCCAGAACCTTCATCGGGGGACAAGTGAGTTGGCCTCAGTCCCTCACTCTTACTCCACCTCCTGTGACATGGCCCAGGCCCTACCTGTGTCAGGGTCCCAGAGAGACAGCCCTTAGGAGCTGCTAGTGTTGATCTTCAACTCCATTTTCCCCTAAACTTCTAATGCTCCTGTTGCCTTTAGCATTATAGGTAACATTGCTGAAGGGTAAACTTAAGATATTGGATTGAGCTGCTACATTAGCATCACACCTCCTACCATGGGAATTTTAATGTCTGCTGCTACTCTAGCAAGGATTATAGCTGGAGTCACCAGCTAACATTGTAAAAAATGGCACGTTTTTGAGCCATAGTGGATGCTGTCATCAATTATACTAAGAAAACAGGTGTAAACTGCTTGAGCGAACTGGCATCTGTGGTCACCTTTATTATAGCAGGGGCTCTCTGCTCACTGATACTAGATTTACTACCTTGATTTCTCATAATCTGCTTTTGTAAAGACTTCAGAAGGAGGTTCATCTGAGTGAATAGGAAGAAAATAAGGTATTCTGGAGCTTTAAATCCACACATGCCATCCTTCGATACTGACAAGCTGTGAACACTTATGGCACACTCTGATCAGTTGGGAACTGGTGTTTGTTCCCCTCTTGCCAGAGTTATTTATCGTTATGTGGCGTTATGGGCTACCAATTCATCTAAACTCCCATTGTCTTTTCTACTTAGAAGCCACCAAGTTCGCATAAGGTGGAACTGGGGAGCTGCAAAGAACATCCCAAGGAACAGCTTCCCAGGGCCTAAGATTTCTGTTTTTTCATTATCTGTCAAAGAAATCTAACACTTAAGGAGAGGTATGGTGACAGATGCTTTAGCTATATATTGTAATTGTCTTCTTATTGTTTAGTTTTATATTTCGGGGTCATAAGATAGGAAAAATTTGATATTGGAGGATTTATGATTTTATTAACATTTTATAATATATAAAGGGTAACACAAATTAAATTAGCATAAAGAATTGAAGGCTACTTCTGCATATATTTTAAGATCTGTATAATTTAACAAAATTTTCACTGAATTATTTCTATCTTTATTGTATATTCATGCACAGTTCACAGAATAGGCAGGAAATAATTTTAAGTCTCTGACTTGATTCAGACATCTAAAATCTACAGCTTGAAAGACATTGATCAACTAAATCCAAATATTTTCAGTATCTAAAAAGTTAAATGGGAAACTGAAAAGCCAGGCTTGTCTTATGCTTCACAAAGATGCCTAAGCATTGGATTCTTTAAGGCAGAATTACCTCACATAGCTCTCTTGAGCTCTCAGCATCAGGCAGTCTACCACGTCTAAATGTTATAATCAATCCGTAGATGAACTCCTAAAGAAAACGAATGTTCCCAAATTTCGTAAAGATTGACGATGTCCCTGAAAGAAAGGCGTATATTTTGTGACAGAGCAAGATTTCTTATATGTCCTGGGAGCTATTGACTGCAGACACATTGCTCTTCAAGTAGTGGTAGTTAATGATTTAATCTTTATTAATAGGAGAAAAGATTTCATTTGTTTAATATGCAGGTTATTTGTGATGCTAAATGCAATGTAATTGATGTAATTTAAAAGTTCCAGGGATAATGTCATGATTAATTCATCTGTAAACAATCTGGCATCTTTCATTTTATTGAGGCAGGCAAAATTTTTAAGTAGTTGAAATGTGAGTAAGAACATTTATGACAACAATTATCATTTAAAAATATAATGCAGTATGAAAGATGAATGTCCTACAGGGCATTTTGCATTTGTTGTAAGGTCTTAGGAGCTGTAATTCAGCGTGATTCATGGTCTCTGTATGAAAGAAACACGAGGACAACATAACTAGCTTTGTGTCTTTGGGCTGAATAAGGTTTTAGAATTTCATGAAGGAGGTCATTGAGAACATTTCAAGGGTCAATTTCTTGAGAGTTTTGCTGCCCCTATGCAACTATTCATTCATTGAATCATTTATTCACCCATTCAACAAATATCATGGAGTGCCTTTTAAAGGACAAGTGCTTTGGAAGGGACTGGGTATATGTATACATACATTGTTTCTGCCACCAAGGAACACCTAAAGTGCTAAAGAAGACAGTTTAAGTAAAATGCAATTAATGTACCACTACAGACATAAATTGGAAGCGATGAGAGAGGACATCGAACCCAAGCTTGGGGGACAGATAGGATGATCAGAAGCTGCTGGAGGAACCGTCATATGAAAACTGCATCTTATTAAAGGATGAAGATAAAATCTAAGTAAAGTTGTTCCAGGCAAAGATGACATACAAAAGCATGCATTTTAAAAACAAAACGCAACTAAAAAATTCTGTGTTATTTGTGAGCTGCACCACATATGTGGCGTTGTTACAGAGCGATTTCCAAGGCAAGGGATATTGTGGGGCAAGATTGGAGGGTAGAAATACACTAGAATGTGAAGGACCATGCGGACTCTGTAACAGCATTTAGACTTTATTCTGTAGATAGTCATGTGACCATTATTTTAGGTACATTACCTTGAGGCTTTGAAAAGCATGAGACTAGAGGTGCAGAAAAACTGATTAGGATTCTGTTGATATAATCTGGTGAAGAGATGATAAAGGTGTAGTTAGCACTGGGCTATGGCTGAAATTTGGGAGTGAATTGGAAAATTCAGCCTAAATTTTCAGATTCATAAGCATAGAAACCAAAGTCAGAATAAGCAGGGGAATTTCAACTTGTAGTGAAGTAAGGGTTAAATAGAGGGCACAGAAAGAAAAGCTCATAAAGATGACAAAAAAGAAATGGTGAGACAAACACTTGGAAAATTAGGAAGAGTGTTGTCATAAAATCTAAGGAACAAGAGAAAATTCTAATGACGTGGTAAAATAAGAAAGAAAGCTTTAACTATTAGTTTACCATCAGTGACTTTGGAGGAGCAGTTTCAGTGGAATACTGTGGGTGGAACACAAATTTCAGCGGGTAGAGCAGCAGATGGAGTTGGGAGCTGAGGAAATGGAGGCAGCACATTGATAGCTGTGTCCCTGAAACCAGAGAGCCCGGATCCTGAATGTTCTGGATCCTCAATTTGCCACTGACCATGGCCAGCGTTGCAATGGAATATATATAAAGAACAAAAAGTAGTCAAACAATTGCTGTTATGATTGCCTAAACCTTTCAACCGAACTTCAATATATTCTTCTACTGAAATAAACTCAGTTCATGATGTATTAATAAATTTTTCGAATGCAAGCTTGTCTGTAAAAACATCTGGGTCAATGAATTGTGTGTGTATCGGTGGGGGGTGGATTAACTCCAGGGGCTGCATTTGTGAAGAAAGAATAAAAGTGGAAGAGATCTTCTTCATAAATTCTTTGCCTAGGCCAATGTCTAGAAGAGAATTTCCAACTTCTTCCTCTAGAGTTCTAATAGTTTCACTCCTTAGAGTGAGTAGAAGGGTCAAAATTTGAACTCAGGCAGTTTGGCTCTAGAGTCCCTGATCTACCATGCAGTAAATATGCTAAGTTGCATAGTTTATTGGATTTACTAATAAGAACATAGGGTAGTGAATTAAAGATATTACTTGGGATCTCCTGGATTCAGTTTTGCTTAATAATAACTAAAGAAGTCCTTTAACTCAAAACTTTACAAACACAACCATAGTTTAATTATGAAAAACTAAACTCATGTCATATAATGAGCTCCTATATCAATGTATCTATAATATTAAGAATAATATACAGGTGCAATTATACTGATATTTATTTATTGGCATACTTAGCCCTGGATTTCTGAAATGAATCACCTTCAAGAATGAGAATTCCAGGACTAGAGCAGAATGCAAACATTTTGGAATGAGCATTTAGAAAAATGCTCAGGGATTAGTAAAAGGGCTAGGGATTACTAAAAGGCATGTTAATCAGCTATGAAGCCTGACTGAGGCTGAATAACACACACTGGCAGTGGACCAATCCACCTGGCTTTATGACTTGACTTTTACCAGCAACAGTCAATAGAGCAGGAAGCTACGTGTGTGTGTATCTGTGTGTTTGTGTGTTAGAGGTTGGAGAAGCAAATGATCCTGTCTACTCAGGGTTGCTGAAGGGAAAGGCAGTAAGACAGACGGATAAGGGAGCAATTGGAATTTTCGGAATATATATTTACATAGTTTTGTACAGTTCAGTAATAATCCAGATAAATTGCCTGGGCCAGATGGTTGGTTTATCCAGCCATGCAGTGTGCCTTTTTGTATGCAAATGAAATGTCTACATATCAAGAGAGCTTTGGGGAGAATCCAAAATGAAGCAGCCAATTTGACCTAACAGGTGATAAATTTAGTACTCAGAGAGGAGAATATTGGAGGTTGACAATATTGTTTCCTAATATGTTCTAGTGATTTAATTTTAATAAATGGCTATGAACTCAATGGTCATCTAATTGTTCTGTAATAGATGTATTGTAGAGTCGTCTTTTGCATAAGTATGATGCAGAGGAGATCAATAAAACTAAAGTTTTCTGCAATTTTTGGTTTATTCAAACCATTTGAATTTTAATTTCCCAAAAACTCATTACTGGGAGAAAGTTAAGGAGCTCCTAATTGATTAAGAAGTTGCACATTCTCACAATGGGCTCAAGGCAATGCCTGTCATGTCAAAGTTGGGGAAGAAAGCACAGTTGACCAGAATGGAAAGGAGACCTGAAGGTCATGATCAAACTAATGCCATCTAATTCACCTAAAGCCCCTGCCACCCTCGATAAATGTGTTCTTTATTAAGTAACATTCCCTCCTTTAACTGGGGTGGGGTGGAGGACGCGACTCTCAGGTTGGCCAGTGACTAGCTCAAAAGAAGAGATGGCAATTCAAATACTGCTCTTGATTATTTAGGTTTGGTAAAATGTGTTACTGAGTCATCTAGGATTAGAAACTAAAGCAAAATTTGAAAGAGAGAGAAAAATTGTAAAGTAGTATCAATTATGTGTAAGCAAAAGATATTAATTTTATGAGTGAGAGACCAAGTAGTCCCTGACTGTTGTGTTAGAGAGAGATTACTTGTTTTGGTGGAGCAGATTGAGTTGTTCAATCATTTTGGTTAACTTTTCCATTCCTCTGCTTCTCCTAATAGACTAATAGACTCTGATCCCTGGCCACAGAATTAAGTATATGACCCAAGTTTAACCAATTATATTATTTCTTCTGTCTGGCAACAATGATTGGTCCAAGGCGGAGGCATGTGACTAAAGCAGGGCAAATCGTATTTTTACCCTTGGAGTTCTCATCTGGACATTGATAGGAAGAAATTATTTTTACCCTGAGTGTCGCTAAACTGAGATGCTGATTATAATCTTCCCTAGTCATGGTGGAGGTAGAGCATGTGCAGTAGGAGACAAAGATCTGCCCCTCAAAGAAAAACAAAACAAAACAAAACGAAAAACACAAATGAGAAATAAATAGAGAGAGGGTGTTCATTTCCACCCAAGAAGCTCTGGCCGTATCGCTTCAGTGCTGTAAACTATACTTGAAATTATGTGTCTTGATTTGGTTACATCTTCATGTCCCAATTTTAAGTCCTATACTGGTCTAAACAAAATTAACCACCTAAAAGTAATCCATCATTTCCTCCAACCCCCACTCACCCGCCAGTCATCCAAGAGTGTGTTCTTTGTAAAAAAAAGAACATCACTAACTAAAACAGGAGCTTGAATAACCAAATAATAAAAGGATATGGTCAGAAAGAGGAATTTCAGGATTCAAGAACTTAAAAATGCAGCAGATCTGAGAGATGGTGAGATCTGACAAAAGCAATGACTGATGAAATAAATCAAATTCCTTCAATGTATATTCCTAGAAACCTTGAGAATGTGTTAGAGATATGGACAGAGAATGTCTTGTTTCATTTAGAAAATCATTCAGAAGGAAAGGAGACTGGAGGTTGACAGGTCCTAGAGTGAGGATTTTGAGGCAATGGTAGACGTAGAGCGAACTCAGAGGGAAAATCAGATAGTAGACGTAGAATGAAATCGGAGCCATAGTGGGGGAGCAAAATACAGATGAAACAGCGATACTGGAATGGAACCTACCGAACACATTCTCAGGTAGAAGTAGAACATTAGATTATGTCTATTTTAAATGTTATGGTACAAGTGAAAAGCTGTTGTTTTGTTTTTGCTATTTGAGGTGCCAAAGAGTATTTATAGAGATCAAAAGAGATTCCCTTAGGAATAGAATCTGCAGAAATAGCACAATTTATGTTCGGGTACAACTTTGGTTGTGAGGGTTGTCTACTTAACGGGAGTGTTATTTGATAGTTATCACTTTGATTTCCACAGGGACCATAGGATAGTCCAAGGCCAAAGGTGGGTGTAAATATAAAGTAATTAATTAATCCAAATTAATCTCCACTAGGTGGCAGCACATCATGGTTTTTATTATTAACACTAATTTTTAAATATATTTGTATAAAAGTATATTTAATTACCTCTGAAATTTTAAGATTTTTCTATGCAAATTATTTTCCCATATGTGGGTATCTTAGGGAGTTATTTATTGAAATTTCCTCATTTTATAGATGAGTCTGATTCAAGACCACCAGATACTGAGTCCTGCACAAAAGCTTTCGATCAATCCATGGGCTTTGGCTTCAGACTATCCAGAGAAAGGATACATTTTTTGAACTGATCTTTCAAAAGTGGACATATTTATGACATTTTCTTCATGGCACATGTAGGCTAGTGGTTGACCAATGTTTCACCTCATTAGCTTAGGCAGAGTTAAAACACTAGACAATAATTTCCCATTCCACCACGCTTACGTAAGTCTAATGCTGGTGTACTTTCACCACAAAGTCACTTGATATTTGATTAAGAGCTGTCTCCCATGTAAACCAGGTGACACATGGTGCCAGAGGCCATGAATTTTATTTTAATTATGTAAATCAGAGGTTAGAACAGGCCCTGGCAAGCAAGTAGGTGCTATATGAATATTTTTTAGTAAACGTATGAGTACAAAATATTTTATGTGGTTTCTTATATAGTAAACATACATACAAAGCTAACATATCGTCTTTCACTGGACTTCAAGAAAACTTCAGTGTAAAAGGAAAAAACTAACGAAGTCAAAATCTTAGACATTCCAAAAACGAATGATACAGAGACTTTAAGTAACAGAAGCTATGCTAACTGGTTTCTAAACAAGGTAAAGAACACCGCGCTAGGAACACACTGTATCTCAAAGGATAAAACAATAACATCAAACCTCTCTCCTCTGAATTACAAATACCATTTGCATTTCAATGATACTACACTCTAAAGAATATGTTCTACTAAGTTTGTTAGATAAGCCACATGTGCTCTGTATCAAATCACATAGTAATAAAAGTGATCTAGTTCTTTGATAGATTTGCATAATTCTCTAACTGGACTACCACTGATTACCCTTAAGAAATGTATATAGACTTTCTATGAAAAATAGAGTTTCTTAAATCTAACTTCCTATGTGGAATGTGTTATTATTTTATAGGAAAATAATTTCTAGCTGTTTTCTCTTTGTTCCCAGGAGTCTTTCCAATCCCTTTATATATCTCTCCTAGAATGTTCGATTTTCTCAGGCCTCTTAAAAGTCATTCATGCTTCTCTACTCACTTTCACTTGTTAATCTTGACCCAGTTTTCTCTTGGTCTCATATTTTACTGTTCTACTTTTATTCCATCTCCCTCTCTTCTCCAACTCCCCTAAATAAATTGTATTTTCAGGTCATCATAACCCTATTTGATTTTCCTACCAAACAGCTTTTCTAGGAAGCTCAGGTGGAACATTATTGAATGCAAGAAGGCATTACTTTCCTACAAAGTAATACAAAGTTTACTAACAAAGATTAATTTTTCTTATCATATGAAATAATCAATAATAAATTAATTATTAATAAAATAATACCTTTAGTGGGCATTTTAAATTGAAGTACAGGGTGTGATCACAATACTGAAATGCACCAATTCTCAGTTTAATTAATTAATTCAGCATACCACAGAGGTTGTGCATCTCTTTTATAGCATAGTGTCCTTGGTTTTCTTTCTAGTGGACCTGAGATATCCATCTTCCTAGGAGTTTGGTTAGGAGATTAGAATTATTATAAAAGAAAGGCAAAGAGAAGGAATTACTGTTCCAAGTAGAATTTTGCAGTAAATAAATGTTAAAGATTTGCTAAAGAATATCAAGAGTCAAATTCAGAGTTCTCATATGAAGGTGTTTCTTTTTTAATGTATAGAGTTTACACCTGCCATCGATGAGAGCTAGGCCTTGGAACAGATCGCCATCCTAAGGAATCAGGAGGGTAGAGGAAGAGAAAGTCTGACACTCGCTTTTTGGAGCTATGGAGGTGAGAGATTTTGAGACGTATCAGAAAGGAGATAAGAGAGACAGAAGATCAGACACATGGGTCCTTATCTCATCCCTCCAGGTTAAATGTGTTAGGTGGGCAGTCTAGGAATGCCAAGGATGGGACTTTTTACCAGAATAATGTTTGGGACCCTAAAAGGGTGGAGTGGCCACATCAGGGGAATCACACTGGCACAGTGTGGTTACACAGAAGCCTGATATTTAGCAACCCTGAGTTGCTCTTTCTTCCTGTGATGCATGCATAGAGCTGTATGTTCTAAGAAGATGGCTGAGCAGAGAATCAGCTGATCTACCTGCACGCGGCTCCCTTTGTTGGTGATTCTGTAGATGGACTGGCAAGACCAGGGGATTCGTTGGAGGATGTTGCAGAGGATGGTACAGGATGTTACGGATGTTGCATCATGGTGCAAGTAGGAGTTAAAATGAGGTCCACTTAGCCATTGATCACTACTGGACCCTGACCAGGGAGAGACCACCCTGCAAATTAAACCCTTCCCAAATTAAGCCACATTGCTAACATGTTAGCAATGATCAAGAGGACAAAGTCCTTGAACAAGGGTCAAAGAAGTGAGAGAACATTGTGGATCCCGGAAGAAATCAAATCCACCAACGGAAGAATATCTTTACCTTGGGTAAGAGAAGGAAGATTGGTGAAATCTGAAAATTGAAAAACTCTCTTAAAGATAATGGTAAAGACTTAAGTGTTCAAGCTAAGTTTTCAACAAAATGAGTCTGTTTAAAATTTTATTTCCCAACTAGAGCAATTTTTTTTTTTTGATGGGGAGAAAGGGTGAAAGTCTTGAAGAAGATTGAATCAGTTATACAAAATGAATAATCTGATTGATTGATTGATTGATTTTTCTGTACATTTAAGTTACTGTGTAACTTTGTAGCTTTGCTACAAATGTGAAATGTGCCCCAGTAAACAAGTCATTTCGCTGCTGTGAGCCCTAATTCGCATTTCCATGTGAAAAAATAAAGGAGTTGGGCTATATAATTCTTAAGGACTTCTCCAGTTGGGAGAGTCTGTGTGTATGTGTAGTATGTCCTTTTTATGTGAAGGACATCAATGTTCCATTGTTTTAATTTATTTTTATGATAAAATCAAATTGATGTATCGAGCTGAACTCTTTCAGCCATGCTTGTGACCAGAGTCATCAATTTTGAAGACAGCAACCAAACCAAGGAATATGAAGCTGTAAAATAGAGCAGAGACGATGTCTAGTCCGTAGAAACGGAGCCTACCACGTTGTGCTGATGAGTAAGATGCTCCAGCCAATGCAAACAAATATTTCTCAGAGGCAATTCCCTGCTCTCCTAATCCCCTCACCATGCCCACCATGGCTCTAGCTGGGTCACAGAAGACTTTGTCCCAAAATACATGTCCCTATTTAAATCCCTAATTTTGTACATGCTTTTTCCGTTAAAAACATATTTTTTTGTTATCCTCCTGACCATACTCACCTCTTCCCTATTATGTTATAGTCTTGTAAATTTCATATATTTATCTTAAAAACATTATTTGAGACTTTTCCTGACTTTACTGACCTTGCTATCTTTCACCTGCTCTTCCAGGACTTTGGGGATCTGTCTCGATTGCAACAAGTGTGCCTTCCATAAGTATTAATGGATCCATTCACTATTTTGAAATTTTCAGAGCTTCAGTCATATTTCATTCTAACATATTATTACCAGAGTGAATTCTACCCCCATCTTTGATTGCAAACACAGGTGCTTCTCCATAATTCCCTGAGGTCCCTGAAGTCCCTTAGTCAGCTTTATGCCTTCTGTAGTTCCTGGTTCCACAGGGTGCAGAGTAAATGTTCCACAGAAAAATGGACACCTCTCATTCAACATCCAGACCTCCTTTCCTGTATCTTGTTCTACTGTATATTTCTTTCTCATGACCCTTTTGTGTGTGTGTGTGTGTGTGTGTGTGTGTGTGTGTGTGTGTATTTAATTGACCCATGCATTCCCATTTCTTTGTATCCTCTGTGATTTCTTTCCTCAGAGTTTCATAGTTCTCCTTGTAGAGATCGTTCACCTCCTTGGTTCTGTTATTTTCCTACGTATTTTATTTTCTTTGTAGCTATTGTGAATAATATCGAGTCTTTGATTTAACTCTCAGCTTGATCGTACTCCCTTAATATTCTGAAGTAAAAAAAAACATTTTAAAAAAGTAATTTACCCATGTACTTGTCTAATTCCACTTGCTTATTTTTCAACCAATCTTTTCCATTAGTTATAAACAGATTTTTGCACAATTTGTAAACATTGTCAGTAATATGGGTCAACATTTTATAATTGAAAGGTGATGTTAGAAAATTACATTATAAATTACTATGTAACTAAAGTTTTTTTTAAATTTTCCCTGAGATAGTTATTCAAAGATCCATATTCCTTTTTTATTCGAAATAGGAAAATAATGATTTTATCATGTTCACAATTATGATATACTGTGATTTTAAATTTTAAATAGAAAAAGACAGGAAGATACACAAATCCTGAATGCACAGAACTTTCCTTCTATGACTGAACCAGAGATAGAACATGAGTCAATTTTATTCCTCACCTGGGAAAACTAATATCACTTCCTCTGTATCCACTTTTGTTATATTCAGTAGAATAAATAATAAGAAAGTGACTCTATTTGTAAAGAAGAATGGTCCAGAAAACCTTGAATAGAAATTTCAAATAACATGGTAGTTACAAGCTGAGTGACTTATTTGTCACAGAATCAATAAAGCTATGTGTAAGAGATGATGGCAGAAAAACTAGACAAAAATTGTATAATACTGCAATAGAAATACACCTGGAAATGCTAAGAAATGAATTTGAAACCTATTTCATTGCTTGAATGGAGTCTGTGTTCTGAATGATAAGAGAACCCATTGTGGATTTTCCATCTGAATGATCTTTTGTAACTTAAGCCTCAAGAACATCATGTGAAACTGCCCAGTGGAGATAATACTGTGCTCTATGTGTATTCTGAAACAGGCCGTGGGCTTGGAATTAGTGAAGTAATTGATAATATCAAGCTTTAGCATGACACATAATTTAATTTTCAAATGTTGAAATGAAAACTCAGCATCTCAGAGGTGTGCTGCTATCTTAACCAGCACTCCTTGCATCACAGTGCAATTGCAGATACAGAGGCTATTATTTTCTTTCAAAGTAAATAACTTTCTGATGCTGTTGGCTCAAAAATGCTGTTTTCTGGCAAAGTCACTTTGTGAATGGCCACTTTAGGAATGAGCATTGTGGTGGTGTCCCAAATCATGTATACAGTTGATTTCCTTCTGATTTATTCAGAGCAATAGTTTTGTATTCAACTCCTGTTTGTTAAATCTGAATTTCTACATATGAAGAAGATCCAACACATTTGTAATGAGTAAAGTGTCAGTGGAAAAGGAGTCAAACTAAGTAATTTTAAGAGGTTTATTCTGAATCAAATTTGAAGACCGTGACCCAGAGCCACGCCCAAGAAGCCTTGAGCAAGTGGACTCACTGTGATTGGGTTACAGTCTGGTTTTATACATTTCAGGGAGACAGGGGTTACAGGTAAAGTCATAAATCAATACATGGAAGGCGTACATTGTTTTGGTCCCAAAAGGTGGGCCATCTCGAAGGGACGGTTTGGGGTTGGTGGGTCCTACAAGTTACAGGTGGACTTAAACACACTTTGACTTGCTAGAGCCATGAAGCTTTTGTCTAAAGCTTTGGAATGTTTTAAGACAAGCAAGTCCGTTAATCAGAGACAAGCTACTGGACATATTTGTTGTGTAAATTGAGGACCTGCAGGTTTGTCCTGCATAGCCTTAGGCCTGTTAATGAGTTACAGAGGATATCTCCAAGAAAGGAGGGAGGCATGGTGAGGCATGTCTGACCTCCCTCCTCATGGCAGGCAATTTAGTGTTAGGACATCCCCTGGGCGAGGAGGAGGTCTATTCAGTCAGCCAAGGGGGAGAGCCTTAAGATTATTTATTTATTTATTTATTTCAGCATATTGCAGAGATATAAATGTTTAAGTTACATATATTGCCTTTGCCCCACCCAAGTCAGAGTTTCAAGCATGTCCATCCCCCAGACAGTTCACAAAAGGCACCTGAAAAATATAGCAAGCGAAGGATGGACAAATGTTGCTGTTTCATGTTATGACTTTCCAAACTAATTCCTTATTTTGTCAAATGCAATTAGGAAAACCCATCTCTATATCCACATTGTCTTTTTGTGTTATTTAAGGAAGAAGTCTGGCAGCATTTTTTGCTTCTCTTTGTTAATAATTGACCTATCTGACTGACAGCATTTTCTGCCTCTCTATTACATGTAGAATATGGTATCTAACATGTAATATATACAGAATATATTTATATATAAAGAGATACACATACATCTATGTGTGTATGTGTATATATGTTAGGTAGATAGCGACGGATTCTGGTCTCCGAGGGACAAAACCTCCTTCTTGACTATATTCCATGACTTGCACATCCCACCAACACTGACTCCTGAAAACCTCCCAGACCCGTCCACCCCCTCCAGCTCCCCTGCTGCTGCTGAGTTTGCCTTTTATCATCACTCACTTAGACTATGACAATCACTTCTTAATTCTTTTCTGCCATTTTTCTTACTCCCTTTCCATACTGCTGTCAGACTAACCTTTCTAAAATGCAAATCTCCTATTTTTTTAAAAAAATCAATGGCTTCTCAGAACCTAATGAATACATTTCTAATTTCCAAACACAACATTCTACACCTGCTGTGTTTCATACCTGACCAATCGCCCAGCTTTACCTTCTTCCTTTCTCACATTTACAGTGAAAGATCCAACTTTGCTCAGCCAACTTCATGTTTTGATTCTCAGTTTTCTCACGTTCATGTGTTATAACTGTGGCTTGAAATGCTTCCTTCCTGTCTCATGCATCCTTAGAGAATCAAGATTTAATGCAAGCATTGACTCCTTGGAGAATTCTACTCGTATCTCAGAAAGTTAGATCCTGTCCTCTATGATTTCACAGTATCTTCATAATATAGTATTTTCCATTACATGATGAATGGTGGTTTATATCAATTTGAGAGAGATACTATTTTATTGTTTTGTATCTTCAAGACCTGCGCAGTGTCTGAGAACAAGCAAGCATAGTTGCTTGCATCATATATGTAGAAAGAATCAACAAAGATTTTCCTTAAATCTTATTTTCTGCAAGGCTCCATGGAAACAGGAGTATCATCCAGGAATACAGTATGCTGTTTGAAGCTTCAGTCTGCAGATATTAACATGTTCTCCAAATGCCTACAATCTGTCAATTCAGAATTCAGAATATTACTCTTCTGGATTCCTTAAAAGTATACTCTGAACCTATACAAGGAGGTATCATACTGTTGCTTTGGTCCTTCGTGCTGTTCATTTCATCCAAGATATGCCTTGAAGATGATCTGCCTGCCATATTCATGATCCACACATAGACAGCATCCAAAAGAGAGCATACCAGTGCCAGTTATCTCTTTTATCCACATCCTCTTCACTCTTAATACCTCATTTGACCTTAATATCTCATCCTTCCCTGTTACATGTTCTTCTCTCTTGGCCTTTATATCATTGTACACTCTTGGTTCTGTTCCTGTTTCCCTGGTTTTTTCTGTTTTAGATTGTCCTCATCTGCCCATACTTTAATTGATGCCCTCTTTCAAAATTCTGTCCTTAGCCATGAGCTCCTTTTAATCTCTACTTAATAGTAATCTTAGCTATTCATGCGATTTCATATTTTATATCTTTTTTATTTAATACATATTTCTAGACATGATATCCCTCATATTTTTTAGAACAATCTATTTAGTTGCCATTTTCAAAGATATCTGAATAGCACCTCAATCTAAACATTTACAAAAAATTGTCTTCTTTACACATATATCCCTATTATTGTGTTTAACACAGTCATTGTAGCTACTATCCTCTAAATAACCCTGGAAGAAAATATCAGTGTTAAGCACCCCAGACAGCATGAGCATCATGCTCGCATCGGCTCCTTTGACTCCTCAGTCACGTGGCTACAGTGCAGAGAAAAGCCAGGTGGATGCTGTACATGCAGTGGGTTTGTTTCACAGTTGAAGGGTGTTGAGCTTAGGAAATTCGAATCTTTTATAAGGGATATGCAAGCAAAACCATCAAAGCTTTGTCATGAAGTGTGACACCATCTTTATCTTCCAAGAAGGTAGAAGACACAAACGTTTTTGAAAGTTAGGGGCAAAGGGAGTAAATACCTCTTGTCCTAAAACATGCAGGGAGACGAGAAACATATAAAGAATTGTCTCCCTACACATATCTTGCCCATTCTGTTTTCTGTTCCGCATATCTTATTAGCTGTGTAAACTTGAACAAGTTACTTCTTTGTGCCACAATTTTTTCATATGTCAATGGGAATAGTAACAATATCTAAAACATAGAGTTACTATTTTTCAATGAGTTAATACATATAAAGTTTCCGTAGTAGAGCCTGGCACATTATAAGTGCTCTTTAAATTGAGTTATTATTAAATAACTAAATGGTAATAAATTGTCATTACTCTTATCATCATTATATTTACTCTTACTTTTCCATTTCCATTGCCACTGGCACTTAGCTTCTCCCTCTTCTATTTTCAGTATAGTTTTATTTGACTCTGCAACCAGGCTCTCATCTCCCCTGTTTTCTGTTTACACCATTTCCAAAGCCTATTTCCTAAAATAAATAACAATGTTGTCCATTCAGTTCTTTCGGATACTTTCGATAGTCCCAGGCTGCAGACAGCAACTGGCCTGCGAGATGGCATTTAGAGGCCCTCCCAATACGACGTGTGCTAACTCTCTGGACGACTCTTTTCCCTTTAGTCTTTAGTAGTTTCGACTTTTCTGTATTTTGTGAACAAATCATGCACATTTAGGTCCCCACGTATTTCCTCTTGCTGCTCTCTTAGCCAGAAACCATTTTACTTTTTATCTATTAGTATGAAAATCCCTGTACTATGACTAAGGTCATTCATATTATTGCTTCTTCAAAGCACTCCCTCTGCCTTGCTTATCTTTCAAAGCTCTCTTGGTTGTAAAATTATTTCTAGAGACATCATCCTTGTACTCATCATCCAACCACTGTCTTTGTAGTTTTCCACTTCAACTTTTTAACCCATTTAGTTACCTGGTCCTCGCTTTTCAATATATTTCATTATTTTCTTCATTCTTGTGAGTTGATTTATCAGGCTCACTTTCCTGCAAGCTTAGGATCCACATGCCTGGCTTCCTTTTGGATATCTGATTTACACTGATCCAGGCTGAACACTGTCCTACACTGCTTCCCCCATAATACTGCTGAATATTAGCTCTGGGGTTGTGGCCCTACCAGCCTAGAAACAAATCATCAATGCTCTGTAACTGTACTCTTCACTTTTTATCTAATACATATTTTTGTATAGGAGGCTTGTCATCTTGATAATCGAACTAAAAGCTCAGCATCAAAAAAAATCCCCTGTAGTCAAAACTGTAAATACTAAGGAAATGTTTTAGTTAGCATAAAGAAAAAGGCACATCGCCTTCTCAATTTAGCCTGTGTCAATTAAGACTGTGTAGGAGTAGATTTGTTGCAATTAAATAATTTTAAATATTATGTACAATTATAGTTAATTGAGCAAAAATGTAATGGTATTCAAGAGAAAGAAACAAAGGAAAAATCAATGTAAAATTTAAAAACTATATATTTTACATGTTGATCTGAACTTACAAAGGCAGTTAAATTAAATTTCTGGATTTATTTAGCCTCTTATCTCAACTGTACATCTGTTTATTGTTTTTATGCATGTGCTTGAATCTCAGAGTGCAAGATTTCTTGAAAATCATAGAATTTACATTTGCGTCCTTTATAAAACCAAGCTCATCAAAAATGGTCAATAAATGGTCTTTGCCACATCTAAAAAAGAATCTATCAACTTAGAATGTTACTGTTTATTAATACAGGAAATTGAATCCATATGAGCAATGATTGAAAGATTAGTTAAGATAAAATTGAAATTATTCTGTACATTAAAATGCACTCTAAATAAAAGTTGATGTCAATCAACAAAATGAAAAAAATAACAAATGGTTAATCAATATCAAGATAGAGTTATTAAAAATCAAAACTAAGGTACATATGATCGCATCAAATGTTTGACATAGGAAGAAAAATAAGTAACACAAGAAAGAAATAGTGAAAATAGCCAGTAAACATGTGACTATAGGAGATCATAAAGTCTCTTTCTAAATTTGCCTCATACATATTTAGTGAGCCCAATAAAAAGCTTAGCATATGCCTTTAGAGTATTGGAGACGGAATGCCTACCATATACTGAGCCTTTGTACCCAGAGCAATGGCCTGAGATCCTGCCAGGAAGCACCAAGAAGAGAATGAGAGGGTATCTCAGCACAAGACAGAGGGCAGTGATACAGTTTTCCCTTGGCCACTCTGGCTTGTGGATTATGTATGTTACTAATTCTCATGAAGCATGTGATGGTAAGCAGGGTTATAATGGCAATGGATGATTCTAGATTGCCCTGCTAGCCCACAGCTCATCTCATTCGTTAGTGACCGAAGGAGGAACTGTTTCACGTGTTTGGATGACCAGTGACTAAGGAGCCAGAGCCAGTGTGAGTCTTCTCCTTTTTCTCACTCAGATCCCACCAGCTATCCCCATCCTCCA
This sequence comes from Avahi laniger, assembly GCA_963575035.1. Lineage (NCBI taxonomy): Eukaryota > Metazoa > Chordata > Mammalia > Primates > Indriidae > Avahi > Avahi laniger. The sequence goes on along the minus strand of CAUYSK010074089.1, from coordinate 70,019 downwards.
GCACAGTTCTCCGTAAATTATAAAAGTGGGCCATCCAGTGGATCTGTCTGGAGTAACCAGGAATACAAAAGAGATTTACTTGGTCTCATATCAACTGAACCCCTGGTTCTGATTTTTTCTTGATTACAATCACTGTAAGAATTAATTAGTTGATTCCTATTCCAGTCTAGGTTGTTATTTTTCTTCCCCCTAAGAAGCCATTCCCATAATAATTCTTTGGTTTTTTTAAACCCAGATCAATGAACCGCTAGACTCCTTTAAAATCCTAGGCCCTGAAATTTTCTTGGTCCTGTGAAGCCTAAGCAGAAAATAGGCATATCTGTTCAAAGGAAATCACATAGTACAATTTTGATAACAAAAAAAGTATTGCTTCAATTAGCAAAGATTAGGCAGGACTCTGTGCATATCATTATTTTATTAATATCTATTTCTAATTAATATATGTTAAATGTACAGTACGACAAACACAGGTTGAGAAAATTCAGTATTTCTACCCTATTGTCAATAAATAGAGATGATTGATTTTATTTCCAAATTAAGATAATCATATTTCAGAATAACAATGTTATTTAGCCTAAAAATATTCATTTAAAGAAGGTTTTTAATAGAAATGCATTTTAGTCCTCTATTCATTTCTCTTTGTGGAATTTGATTATGTATATTTAATTGGCCATTTCTGATATTTTCCTGAGATTAATGCATGTCTGGGAAACCTTTTTCCCAGTTAAGCTTTATTTATTCATTATATTGATTATCTTTTAAAATCATTTTGTACTTGATTTTGAAAACTGTAGATATACTTTAGTTAGAATATTCAGTTTCTAAATGCTAAGGCAAACTGCTGATGCAATTGAATTACTGCCCACATAATAATAGGCCATTTATAAATTGATAAATGAATTGAGTGAATTAAAATAAACTAATCTTAACTCTATTCATGAATCTTTCCCTGAACCATTCTTTACATTCTTTGGAATAGAATTTAGATAGATTGCTCAACAGCTCCATAGATAGATGGTTAGATAAATAGATAGACGTAGTCCCTCATGCATTGTTCCAGCAAAAACTGTCCTGTGCAACTGATTAAATGCTCAGTCTAAAAATAAAAACGTGTGTGAAGAGGACAACATTATTCTTGTGATTTTGAAAGAAATTATGACTTAATATTCTTTATGTTTTAATTACTGAAGCTCTAGTAGTTTAGAAAAAATATTGAATTTTCTAGGAAATATATCAACATTGCAGATTACAACGTGTATCATTTTATTACTGATCCAAATGGCTACTCAGACTCTCCCAAGGGAGAAGTCATATTTTTCATTGTATGCTTTTCTTTATGGAAAGCCTTGTTTTAATTTAAATCATGCGTAGTGATAATGTGAACTTCTTAAAAGTTATAACCAATTCAGAATTTTCTTGCACTCAAGATTCTGAGGAAAAAACAAAAGCATAAACAAAATTTAAAAGCTGTCATTTGCCAAAGCATTGCCACGGAGAATATATTCAATGATGATATATTGGACATTCCCATGTGTAGGTTCTGTATTTGACTCTAGGGATACAGAAATTAGACAGCCATACAATTCCCCTGCTCACATGAAACCCACAATGCAAAGGATGAGATGAAGTTTAACAAACAATTACACAAATTGTTATTTAATGACAGTTGTAATTAGCACAGCCCGCTGTGAGAAGGTACATAGAGACCTCACTCTGCTGTGGGGGTATTTTTAAGTCTTTCCTGAGGAATAGACATTTAACCTGAGTTGTAGCTGAAAGAAGTGGAACTTACCAGATAAAGTTGCCACTGTATCTGGTAAGTTCCACTCCTTTGCACATGTGGTTTGTGGTAGTTATTGATCATTTCCTCTTAAGATGGATTATTCTGTTTTGCATTTCTACCAACATTGTAAAGAGAATATTTGTTTTTTCAGAGACTTTCTAAAAGCACTGAGTTGGAAAGCTTCTGATTTCTGCCAAATAGGCAAAATTGCATGTTAATGTGTTTTAAGTTTGACCAACACTTAAGTGCACATGTAGTAGTAACATTCATCGGGTGTCAGGCAGATGGGAGTGGGGAGGAAGGGATGGGTATATTCACACCTAATGAGCGTGGTGCGCACTGGCTTGGGGATGGATATACTTGAAGCCCTGACTCAGGTGGGGCAAAGGCCGTATATGTAACCTAAACATTTATACACCCATAATATGCTGAAATTAAAAATTTTGCATAAAAAATCAGCGCGTACTAAATTAAGAGTGATTTTTATAGTATAGATTATGCATATTTTAGAGGAAAGTTTTACAAATTTCTTAGCTACCTCCAATCATCTGAAAATGTTGAATGACATGACTACATATAAATAAAGACTAGATGGCAGAGCAATCTAGTGATGAAAATTGGAATAATCAGGAGGAAAACTTGAGCTGATTCTGAAGGATAAGTAGATTTTGAGTAGATAGCATAAGAGGAACGGCCTATTTCATTTCATTTACTCAATATCCAGCCAATGATTATTTATGATGGATCTAGTATATTTTATATGTATTTCCAGAACTTTGTTGAGTTCTGGAAATACGAAGCACAATGAGCATTACTTCTCTGCTTTTGAGAATGAGAAGTTCATTGTCTAAGAGATTATGCATATATATTATATATATATATATATCTTTCCAAAAATGTCAGTGTAGCATAACTAACCTTGACAGAAATGTGATCATTGCTCTGAGAAAAGAGTGAATAACTGTGCAGGGAAGTGGGAAAATAATTCTAATAGCAACTTAACTATAAGGCTTAGTGCATACTATGTGTCAGTAATTGCAAGAGCTCAGTTATTAACTCATGAACATTGTGGGTAGAGATTCCTATTGGGCCCCATTAACAAATGAGAAAACTGAGGCACAAAGAAGTAACAGAACTTTCCTGAGGTCATATAAGCAGTAAATGGTAAAGACAGGATTTGATTACATGGATTCTGACTCCAAAGTCCACGTTCTTAACCCCTAGTCCTATACAGTTTATATGATCATTTTCGCAAGGGGGAAAAATAGGATGCTATTGCATGTGTGAGAGCAGCTGGCACCCTCCAAATCCCAGTGAGCATCTTTGATAGATTAACACGTTCCAAGATCTGGTTCTTAGCTCTCTAGGCTTGGAAATTCAACATCATTTGTTCATATCGACATAATTTGGCATAGAGATTAAGTAATGCTGATCAGTTATGCTATAATAACTAGTCTGGAGCAGCCATGCACATTTAAGAGCAGAGCTTGAAGTCACACCCAATGGGAATTGAATCTTAACTTCACCACTCAGTAACTGGTTGTCCTTGACCAAGAGACTTAATACCTCATTTTTCTCATATGTAAAATGAAAACGTTACTAACATGCTGGAATTTTGTGATGCTTAAGTTTCTGTGTGTGCATGTGTATAAAGCAATCTGAAGAAGTGCCTGGATCACAGTGATAAATCTATTATCAAGGTTGCAATGATCCTCATTTTTGCAGTTGTATTAATAATTGAAGTCCAGCTGACCTAAGTCTTTGTCGGGACAGATTTTCTTCTGAACACTGTAGGCAAGGCAGTGCCACTGTTAACTTAGGTTACTCTAGTTTCTATGCAGCAGTACTACCATTAGGCTCCAGTTTAAAGATGGGGAAACTGAAGCATGGAGAGAAGTAAAGAAACTTCTGGATCTTTCTTCACCAGTACCACTGCTTCCTGAGCAACTCATTATTTCTTTAAGTGTGTAAACATATGTGATCTCATCACAGTCTGCTGGAACTGGGAGCTGGCCTGGCTTATCTATATGACTTTGCGAATATCTACTTTGACTCATCATATGTTTGGTTGATAGTTCAGTGTTTGTGGTTACTGACTACATGTGGAGTGAGAGAGAAAGAAAAGGAATTGAGAATGTCACTACACTTTTATTTTTGGTGGTTGTTTCTATAGTGATGCTAGTAACCTTGAAAACATAGTCAAGGTGGTGGATGATACAGCAAAATAAGTTTTAGATATACCGACTTTATAATTAGACATGGTCTAATTGCTCCCACCTTTAGGCATCTAAATATGCAAATTTCATACATTGTCCTTTTAAAGGTATAATTGCATTGAAATAGTACAAAAAACATCTTATAAAATAATTTAATTGACAAGTATATAAAGCAAAATGTGTTTCACCTTCCCCTTCCAAATCTACTCTCCTCCTAGGGGTAAGTGCTGTTAAAAGTTAGGTGACCAGATCTTTGCAATTGTGAATTGTGCTGTTATAAACATTCTAGTGCAGATGTCTTTTTATAGATTGTCTTTTTTTCCTTTGGGTAGATGCCCAGTAATGGGATTGCTGGATCAAATCTATTTTTAGCTCTTTGAGTTATCTCCGTATTACTTTCCAGAGGTTGCACTAGTTTGCAGTCCCACCAGCAGTGTATGAGTGTTCCTACCTCTCTGCATCCACGCCAACGTTTGTTGTTTTGGGACTTCTTTTTCGAATGGGCATGCTTGTGGTTCTGACTCTGGCGAGGCAAAGGCAATATATGTAACCCAAACATTTGCACCCCTGTAATATTCTGAAATTAAAAAAATAAAAATATTAAGATGGTATAATAGAAAATATTAATAAATTCTACTAATTAAAAAAAAAAAGTTAGGTGACCAGGCATCTGGAACTTAAGTGATCCCAACATGTGTTACGTTTATGTATCAGATTAATATTATGTGTCACTATGGTCCTCTCAGTCTTTTTTCCCCCGGACCATTGGCTGATACTGCTGGGACAGCCAGCTCTGTGTGGATGACCACCCACTCCATACAGGGACAACTCCACAGTGGTTGTCTCCTGCCCACTCCAGCCCTCTCACTTCCTGCCTTGTGGCATCCTTGTTAAGGTCTCCATTGAAGCAGATCTCTCTAGCTTATCCACACATGTATCTCAGGAGTGTAGAAGGACTGACGCCTATGAAGCAAATATGTGGTATGTGGGAAATGAGAGTTCCTGGATAAAATCTTTCTTCTTTCCCTGGATGAATTGTCTTGTTCTGAGAAGTAGTTATTTCTCTGGGAATACTGTCCCTAGAGATCAAGCAATCACTGAGGACTAATACCAAGCAGCACCTTGAATCCTGGTGTTGGTCCTCCCTGCTTGTTACTCACTCCTGTTTCCTATAATTACAATCTTTAGTGTTAATACCATAGTAGCAGAGGAGCCTTTGCTTCAGGATTTGCTGCTTTCCATGAATATCACAGTAAGACAATTTAATGAACTATATGTGTGGAAATTATTGTACATCCCTGTGTGGAAAGGTCTCTTTTTATGTTGTTTTTTTAAATACACTTGGCTATATATCATATCATTATTTATGTTGTCATTTTTTTGATCAACCTTTATATTTTTATTTCATTGAGATTCTATCTTATATGTTTCCTTTTTGGTTTATTTTTTAACATTTCATTATATTTGGTGTATTACGAGTGGACATTTTTCCAGTATATTCTATAATTATAATAGTTAACAGTTCCACTAAAATATCATTGTAGACACATGTTATTGTTGCTTTAATGTAGATTCTGAAGGTAAAATTCTGAGTTCACGTGGTGTGCAAATTTTTATTTTTTTCCTCAAATTATGTTCCTGTACAAACATGCCTCTAATGACATAAAACTGCTATTGTTAATATTTATTTATATCAGTCACTAGTAGGAGGATACTACTAGATATGTTACTGTGGATTTTTTTCTAGCTTTACTGAGGTATAATTGACAAACAAAAATTGTACATATTTAAGGACACAACGTGATGATTTGACACATGTATATATTGAGAAATGATTGCCAAAATCAAGCTAATTAACACATCTATCACCTCATATAGTTACCTTTTTGTTTATGATGAGAACCCATAAAATCTACTCTCTTAGCAAATGTTAAGTATAAAATACAGTATTATTAACTACAGTCACCATTCTGTACTTTAAATCTCCAGAACTTGTGAATTCACCTTGTGAATAAAAGTCTGTTCCTTGTGTCCAATGCCTATCTATTTCCTCCATTCCTAGGCCCTGGCAACCAACATTTTAGTCTCTGCTTGGTGAACTTGACTTTTTTTAGATTCTGCATATAAGTGAGATCCTACAGTATTTGTCTTTCTGTAACTGGCTTATTTCACTTAGCATAATGTCATCTAGTTTCATCCATGTTGTCACAAATGACAGAATTTCTTTCTTTTTTACAACTGAATAATTGTGTGTATGTGTGTGTGTGTTTATTATGTTTTCTTTATCTATTAATCTGTTGATGGACATTTAGGTTGTTTCCATCAACCACAATTTTGGCTATTTTGAATAACGCAATAAACATGAGAGTGCAAATATCTTTTCGGCATACTGATTATTATTATTATTATTATTATTCCAGAGTATCGTGAGGGTACAAACATTATAGTCACACTTTATGTCTTTGCCTCACCCAAATGCAAGTTAAAGGCATGCCCTTCCCTCCCTTTAGTGCTCCCCGTGTCCTTTAGTTGTAGATTTGCCCCCACATGTATTTCTGCCATGTGATCAACCTAGTGTTGATCAGTTAGTACCAATTTGATGGCAAGTACAAATGGATCCTGTTCTTCTGCTCTTGTGGTGCCTCACTTTGGATAATGGGCTTAAGTTTAATCCCGGAAAGTATAAGAAGTGCTAGATCACTGTCGTTTCTTATGATTGAGTAATATTCCATTGTAAACATATACCAAATTTTAATAATCTACTCATGGATTGACAGGCACTTGGGTTGTTTCCATATTCTTGAAATAGTGAATTGTGCTGTCATAAACATTCGGGTGCAGATGTCTTTATCATAGAATGTTTTGTGCTCTTTTGGGTAGATGCCTAATAGTGCTATTGCTGCATCGAATGGTATTTCCAATTTTAGCTCTCTGAGGTATCTCCAAATTCTTTTCCACAGAGGTTGCACTAATTTGCAGTTCCACCAACAGTGTAAGAGTGTTCCTGTCTCTCCACATCCTCACCAGCATTTGTTGTTTTGGAATTTTTTGATAGAGGCCAATCTCACCAGGATTAGGTGATACCTCATTGTGGTTTTCATTTGCATTTCTATAATGGTTAGAGATGTTGAGCATTTTTTCATATATTTCTTGGCTGTTAATCTATCTTGTTTTGAAAAGTTTCTGTTCATGTCATTTGCCCACTTTTTAATGGGGTTGTTTTATTTTTTCTTGCTGTTTTTCCTGAGTTCTATATAGATTCTAGTTAACAACCCTTTATCGGATGTGTAACATGCAAATATTTTCTCCCATTCTATAGGTTGTCTGTTTGCTCTCCTGATAGTTTCCTTGGCTGTGTAGAAGCATTTTAATTTGATCAGGTCCCCTTTATTTATGTTTGTTGTTTCTGTGATTGACTTTTTGGTCTTCTTCATAAATTCTTTGGCTAGGCTGATATCAATAAGAGTTTTTCCAACCTCTTCTTCCAGAATTCTTATATTTTCATGCCTTAGGTTTAAGTCGTTATCTATCCTGAATTAATGTTTGTCAGTGGTGAGAGGTATGAATCCTGTTTCAGTCTTCTAAATGTGGCTGTCCAATTTTCCCAGCACCATTTATTAAATAGGGATTCTTTTCCCCATTGTATGTTTTTGCCTGCTTTGTCAAAGATCAGATGGCAATATGAGGATGGTTTTATATCTGGGTTCTCTGTTCTGATCCATTAGTCTATGTCTTGTTCTTGTGCCAATACCATGCTGTTTTGGTTACTATAGCCTTATAGTATAGCTTGATGTCTGGTAAAGTGATGCCTCCTGATTTGTTCTTTTTGCTTAAGGTTACTTTGGCTATTCGGGGACTTTTTTGGTTCCATACAAAGCATAGAATTATTTTTTCTAGATCTTCCAAAAATCACATTGGTATTTTAATGAGTATTGCATTGAATCTGCAAATCACTTTGTGTAGTATGGACATTTTAACAATGTTGATTCTGCCTATATGTGAGCATAGTATATTTTTCCATTTGTTTACATCCTCTGCAGGTTCCTTCCTCATTGTTTCATAGTTTTCCTGTAGAGATCTTTGCTCTCCTTAGTTAAATGTATTCTTACATATTTTATTTTCTTTGTTGCCATTGTGAAGGATATTCAGTCTTTGATTTGATTCTCCGCTTGATTGTTTTTGGTATATAGGAATGCTATTGAATGACCATTATCAAAAAGTCAAAAAATTAACAGTTGTTGGCGAGGATATGGAGAAAAGGGATCTCTTATACAGTGTTGGTGAGAATGTAAATTAGTACGACTTCTATGGAAAACAGTATGGAGATTTCTCAAAGAACTAAAAGTAAAACTACTCTTGGATTGAACAATTCCAGTAGTAGTTATGTACCCAGAAGAAAAGGAATCATTATATCAAAAAGATACTTGCACTCATATGTTTATAGCAACATTATTCACAATAGCAAAGATATGGAATCAACCTAAGTGTCTATGAGTGGATGATTACATATAAAAAGTGTGGGGTATGTATGGAATACTACTCAGACCCAAAAAAGAATGTAATCATGCTATTTGCAGCAACATGGATGGAACTGGAGGCTATTATCTTGAATAAAATAACTCAGAAACATGAAGTCAATTGCTGTATGTTTTCACTTATTAGTACAAGCAAAGTGATGTGCACATATGGACATAGAGAATAGTGAACATTGGAAACTCAAAAGGATGGAACAGTGGGAGGTTAGGAGGGCTGTGTGGGATGCAATATTATTTAAGAGGTCCAATGTACACAATTTAGGTGACAGTTACACTGGAGCCTGGATTTCACCACTACACACTGTATCCATGTGACAAAACTGCATTGTACCCTCTAAATCTATAAACATTTTTTAAAGTAGGTAAAAATAAATATAAGATATCATACACTAAAAACTATTGAACATAATCATGAGAAATTTTTAAATACCTAAATAAACAGAGGGATGTATAATGTTCCTGAAGACTCAATATTGGAAAAAAAATTAAATTCTCCACAGACTTATCTACAGAATTAATAAAATACAATTAAAATTCCACAGGTGTGTATGTGTGTGTGTGTGTGTGTGTGTGTGTACAAATTGACAAGATGATTTGAAAATTTATACACCAAAGCAAAGAGCCAAGAAGAGCCAAAACAATACTAAGAAAGACCAATGCTGAAGAATTCTTACAAATATATCATTTATTTTAAAGAAACAGAAAAATTAAGATAGTATGAACAACCGAACATATGTCACAGAATAAAGGGCTCAGGAAGAGATCCATACATATGCAAGCACTTGCCTTATCAAAAAGGTGCCACTGTAGGGAAGTGGTAAAGAATGATCTTCTCAACAAATGGGGCAGGAACAATTGAATACCACATGAGAAAATTAAATCTAGACAATATCCCATTCTATCTCTATGCATATACACATAGAAAATTTCAAGTGGATTACATATATTAAAATTAAAAAGGTAAAACAATAAAGTGTAGAGAAGAAAATTTAGAAGGATGTCTTTAAAATCTTGTATTACACAAAGATATTTTAATCAAGTCACAAGAAAGGACAAACCATAAAGAAAAACAATTGATATATTGGTCAAATTAAAATGAATAGAAAATTCTGCTCCTCAAAAGACACCATTTGAGACAGTGAAAGGGCAAGCCATAGAGTGGGCAAAGATATTTGCCAAGTATATATATGATAAAAGATTTGAATCTAGAATGTATTTTCTAAAATTTGACAAGAAAAAGGCAGACAGACTAAAGACTTAAATACACACATCACAAAAGACATCCAAATGATCAGTAGGTATATACAAAAGGTTCGATATCATTAATCATAAATAATTAAACCGCACTGAGGTACTACTCCACACCACTGCCAGAGTGGCTATCATGGAAAAGACTGAGAGTAACAAGTGTTTACTGGAATGTATTACAACTGTGCTAGTGAGAATTTAAATTGGTGCAATCAGTTTAGAAAAATGTTTGAACATGCTCATACCCTGTGACCTAGTAATTCTATTCCAAAAGACATGCATAAGAATGTTCTGGGGAAGTTTATATGAAATAGAAATTATAGGTTCTTAAAAGTTTGATGGAACTCATTCCCAAAATTATCTGAACTTGATGTCTATTTAGAAATAGATAATCAACGTCCTTTTAATTTTCTTCTATTTAAGAAATAGCCAAAACTGGAAGCAACTCAAGTGCTTATCAAAAATAGAATGAATAAATACATTGTGGTACAGTCACACTATTGAATACTACACTATACACTAATAAAAAATTAATCAATTATAACTACATGATGTAACATAGATAAAACTCTTACTTTAAGAGGAAAAGCTAGATACAGAAGTGTATTCTGTGTGAATCAGGTTATGTAAAGTTCAAAACTGGATAAACTAGTGTATTATTGTGTAACACAGGATAGTGATTACTTTATCACAGGGATAATGAAGGAACTTCTGATATTTGATAACATTTTATTACTTTTACTGAGTTCTGCATTTGTGTTTATTTTTGTGAAAAAAAATTAATCTGGTTTACAAGTGCTTTGTGCACATTTTATATGTGTGTGATACTCCCATAAAATTAAATTTAAGAAGATAGTAAGAATGGAATTAATGTTAATATGATAATGATTTTGAAAACATATGAAATGGACTAATTTCAAGAAAGTTATAATTTTCATAGTAGATTCAAAAATAAAAAAATCCATGCCCCTAAACTCTTGAAGAAAATGAAGTTTTTTATGTGTTTTCTTTTCAATTGTTAGAGTTATGATAGCATTACAGAATAATTTGAAAATATTTTCATATTTACCATTAATTTACATAGTCTGGAGTAAGTTCTGTAAAATAATGAATATCGGTTCTTAATAAGTTGGTGGGTGAAATATGGGATACTATTTGGACTTGATGTTGACTTAAGGGTAGATATATTACTGCCTTTAATTTTCTTCTATTCAAGTATCCTATCTCTTCTACGGAGGTTTTCTGCTTCTTTTGTGTTAATATTGGAGATTTGAATTTCCCTGAAATCTTGTTTACATTTATTCAACTGTATTCTCAATTACTAGACAAGTATTTTGTCTACTCTTGAAGGTATCAGTAGAGTTCCTTCTGTGGAAGTAACCTTCATTGCTGGAACTGATCTGTGAAAAGAAAGCACCTAAAGAGGTGGACTTTTACACTTTTCAGGGATGGTGCTGAGGGAGGTCACGTGGAAGAACAGTTATTTTACAGGATAAAAAATGAGAGGGAGAGAGAGAGAGAAAGCATCAAAAAGATGGAAGAACACAGAAAAGCATGTAATGTGATCTTTTCATATCTCTCTAAGTTTTCATTAAAGGTTCTAAAGTTGGAAAATTCTGAGTATGATTCCATTTCTTATGAAAAATTGCAACAAGACTTAGGGCTGTCTACTGGTTGTCATGGGCCCGAAATAATAAGTGTTCACCGATGAACAGATTCAAAGTCAGAATAAAATGAGAGGAAAGTATTGAAAATTATTGGAAGCATTCTAAAGTGAAATTAGAATTGAGATTAATCAAGTGTCCCATGTGCAAGTGGCCACAGAGGTGTTTAGACTACATTTATGTGCCCAGTTCTTACTGTATTAGTTGGCACAATGTAGACACTCAACGTATGTGTGTTAAATTGAATCACTTCTTGGAAACTGAGAAATTAGGGAGCATTCCATCCTCTTCCTACAGTGATCAGTGGATCCTAGAAGGTAGCCAACATGATAGAATGAACAAATGAACTATTAGTTTATAATCTCAAAAAGGTGTTAAGACCTCTGGTCCCTGACACAAGCTTCTGGATAGGTTGATTAAGTGACCCAAGACTTAGTGGTGGTATACCCCTATCATCACATCATGCTCCAAGAAAGAGAAGACAATCTGGAAAGGGGATGACAAACTTGATAGGTTTATTATTAAGAATTAAAGATTTCATCATGGAGTAGGTGAGTGTGGAAAAATAATTAGGCTTTTACTATCTGCCCCTCCAGAAGAAATATTCTCAGGGTGACTTCTGCCCTGTTTTCTTCAGTTTGACTATTTATGTATCCATTACTTTTCTACTAATCCAGACATTGTACAGTGTAATTAACAATTAAATCAGGCATATCTGCATTGTAAAATATATATTTGTAGCTCATTTGGGGGGTTATTCCAGAGACAATGCCATGGAAAATGATTCTATAAATTTCATTTGTTTATTCATTCATTTGTTTGTTTGTTTCCAGTGACTCAGACTTTCTGTCATGTGAATTTAGGAATGCAAATATGTCCTCTTTTGCTTCAGCTTCCATTTTGAGTGTTATAATTAAATGATTCTCTGCTTTTCCTCCCCCCAAAATTATGGGCTAAACTATCTGACTTTGAAATTGAAACCAGTAATTTGTATTTGTTGTCCCTCCTCAAGAATTTCAATTTATCTATAGATGATCTCTAAGACCATACATGTAATGTAAGTATTTATTCCTACAAATAAAATCTTTCCATCTTGGTCTTACTACTACCCAGAGGTGAAATAGAGAGAAAGAGACAAGCTTCTAGACGTGAACTAGGAAGAACACCTATGCAGGGCTGTCAGTGACATGTGACGTGCTAGGTAGTTCATCTTGCCACTCTCAGGAGCTTCTCCTGAAGTCACATATTCAGAACCAATGCTAAAATAAACTTGGCATTATATTTGGTACAAAAAATATCTAGATGAAATATACTCAAGGGTATTCTAGTACTGGTATACAACAGTTAAATTTTATTTCTAAAAGTTTTACTTATTATGTTAGAGAACAAAGCAATTAGGTCTCTTATTATGTTGCCTATTATGTTAGAAAACAAAACAATCAGAATAGACTATCTTTAACCTGTCCTGACTACCACGTCTGAAGCAATCAACATACTAAGGACTCTGTCAATCATACTATTATCTAAATACGGATCATGACTAGACAGAATGATGAAAAGTTATACTAACTGGCTATAAATTGAGTAGATTAAAAAAACTCCAGGGAAGGAACATAGATTAACAAAGGTAAAGGGTAAGAAATCCTGAAAATTTAAAATAAGCCACCACTGATTGATTAAAAAACAGCTCAGGCTCATGTTAACAGCCTAAACATCCTAAAATGTGTCTTTAGTAACTCACAGCCCTGTTTTCATTAAGAAGTGTTGATATATTGCAAGCTCATTTGTTGGGCCAAACAGAGTAATAAATGCTTTACTTTTTCAGTTCTCAAGGAAATTTTGCAGTCTTGGGAAATTTTTGAACACTAACGACCCATTAGAATGACAAGAATGGAGAATAAGATACCATGGGCTTATAAAAAGCTAAGCAAACATCTTCCAACACATCAGATATCTAAGCATTGGAATAAAATCTAAAGTGCCTTCTTCTATATATCCTGATATCGTTCCTCCATTCATACAAGTTTGGGTTGTTACGATGTTTGAAGTTAGATTAAAAATGAGGATAAATGTAAAATCTTATTGGTTAAGTGTATTTTCTATTTCTTACATGATTGGTATTAAGAAAGTCTTCCAGGATTGGCTTTTTTCACTCAGCATGAGTCATAAAAGAATAAGATCCACCCAACTTATTGTAGGTATCCAACCTGTTTGTTTCTTTTAATTGCTGAGTAGTATTCCATGGTATGGATGCATCTGTATGCTTAACCATTCACTCATTGAAGGTGATTGGAGTTGTTTCCAGATTTTGGCTATTATGAATATTAAAAAAGTATATCTTCCAGGTGTTAGGTTGGACCTTCCTGCTGGAATGTCTATTACAGCAACATTAAATCTATAAATCTCCTAAGATTCCAAATGCCAAATAAGTTTTTTTTATCTTTAACATACCTCACCAGTGCAATACACTACTGAAAAGTAAGAGTTGCTGTACTGATATTAGTGTCTATGGAAAACCTCACACAACTTTATTGCTTTAAAAAGAGATCATCATGGTCATCATGAAAGAATAAGGGACAATATAAGATAACCAATTTAGGTCAATGACTTTCTTGCTTGCTAGTGTACCTCACGCATCAGGCACATGCAGAGGACACAGTGGGTGCTCAATTACTATTTGTTAAAAGACAAAAAAATTAATCAATAAATGAATGACTAAAATTATTACAAAGTTAGGAAGTCCATGTACAATTATGAAATGTAAGCAATGAGGCTCACAAAACCCATATTATTGAGGGTGAGGATGGTTGGAAGAAGGCATAGAAAAGAACTATATTTTGAAGATATCAACTTTAAAGTTAAGAATAAGTTATCTTTAATAACTACCAATGTATTCAGATTATTTTTCCTCAATGACATGTAAAAGAAAATAGATGTGAAATGCAAAAAAGATAATAGTATTAGCCTGAGGTAAACAAGTTAAGTGAAATTATAAAGAAAATAGTTAAAACAATAAGATGATGACATTTCATTCAAGTATAATGAAAGAGCTTCAGTGAAAATCTTAGGAAGTTGAGAACCAAAAGCTTACTGCATATAGTGGCAGTAATTTTAAGAAAATGCTAGTCTGGCCTAACTCAATGTCTGTGTTCCAGTAAATAAATAATAAGTCAAAGCAGAATCATCTACTAATTTGTCAATAATTGGAATACATTAGCCAGTGGATGGATGTTAGGCAAACATAAAACAAAGTATTGCGCAGCTAGCAAATTTAGTTAGCAAATTCCACTGAGGATCTCTAAAATAAGAATAAAATTTAAAAAATGCATCTTCAAACTAAATTTTTTAAGTGGTAGAGCTTTTCACTTTCAGAAAGAATGAGGATTTATCCTCTATGGCTTTTATAATATTGATTTATGTTCCATCTATGCCTATTTTGTTGAGTTCTTAGCATAAAAGCGTGCTGCATTTTGTCAAATGCTTTTTCTATGTCTACAGAGAGGATCATATGGTCTTTGTTTTTGCTTCTATTTATGTGTTAAATCACATTTATAGATTTGCTTATGTTGAACCATGCTTGCATCTCTGGGGTGAAGCCCACATAATTGTGGTGGATTATTTTTTTGATGTGCAGCTAAATTTGGTTTACTAGAATTTTATTGAGAATTTTTACATCTATATTCATAAGGGATATTGGTCTGTAGTTTTCTTTTGTGTTATGTCCTTTTCTCACTTTGGTATCAAGGTGATATTGGCTTTGTAGCATGAGTTGGGGAGGATTCCTTCCTTCTCTATGTTACGAAATAATTTCTGAAATATAGGTACCAGTTCTTCTTTGTAGGTCTGGTAAAATTTGGCTGTGAAACATCTGGTGTGGGACTTTTTTGTTGGGAGATTTGTTATTGCTGCTACAATTTTGTTACTTGATATTGATCTGTTCGGGAGTTCTATTTCTTTTTTTTTCTTTTTCTTTTTTTTTTTTTTTGAGACAGAGTCTCACTGTGTTGCCCGGGCTAAAGTGAGTGCTGTGGTGTTAGCTTAGCTCACAGCAACCTCAAACTCCTGGGCTCAAGTGATCCTCCTGCCTCAGCCTCCCGAGTAGCTGGGACTACAGACATGCACCACCATGCCTGGCTAATTTTTCTTATATATTTTTAGTTGTCCAGATAATTTATTTCTATTTTTTTTAGTAGAGACGGGGTCTCTCTCTTGCTCAGGCTGATCTCAAACTCCTGAGCTCAAACAATCCGCCCGCCTCGGCCTCCCAGAGTGCTAGGATTACAGGCGTGAGCCACCGCACCTGGACTCTATTTCTTCTTGATTGAGCCTAGGGAGGTTGTTGTATTTCCAAGAATTCATCCATTTCCTCAATGTTTTCAAGTTTATGTGTATAGAGATTTTTGAAGTATTCATAAATGATATTTTGTATTTCTGTGGCATCAATTTTAATATCTCCTTTTTCATTCCACAGTCAATATCATACTGAATGGGGAGAAATTGAAAGCATTCCTGCTTAGAACTGGAACTAGACAAGGTTGTCCACTGTTACCACTTCTGTTCAACAGGGTGTTGGAAGTTCTAGCCAAAGTAATCAGGCAAGAGAAGGAAATCAAGGGCATCCAAACGGGGAAAGAAGTCAAACTATAACTCTTTGCTTACCATATGACCTTACATCTAGAAATCCCCAAAGATTCTGCCAACAGACTCCTGGAATTGATAAATAAAATAAATTCAGCAAAGTCTCAGGTTACAAAATGAATGTACACAAATCAGTAGCATTCCTATACACCAACAACAATCAAGCTGAGAATCAAATCAAAGACTCAGAACCTTTCACAATAGCAACAAAGAAAATAAATCCCTAGAAGTATATTTAATCAAGGAAGGGAAAGTCCACTACAGGTAGAACTATGAAACACCGAGGAAGGAAATCACAGAGAATGTAAACAAATTATGCTCATGGGTTGCTAAAATCAACATTGTTAAAATGTCTACACTACCCAAAGCAATTTGCAGATTCAATGTAATCCTCATTAAAATATCAATGTCATTTTTGGCAGATCTAGAAAAAATAAGTCTATGCTTCGTATGGAACCAGAAAAGACCTTGTATAGCAAAGCAACCTCAAGCAAAAAGAACAAATCAGGAGGCATCACTTTACTAGACATCAAGCTATACTACAAGGATATAGTAACCAAAACAGCATAGTACTGACACAAGAACAGAGACGTAGACTAATGGATCAGAACAGAGAATTCAGATGTAAAACCATCCTCATATTGCCATCAGATCTTTGACAAAGCAAGCAAAAATATACAATGGGAAAAAGAATCCATATTTAGTAAATGGTGCTGGGAAAATTGGATAGCCATATGCAGAAGACTGAAACAGGATCTGCACCTCTCACTACTCACAAACATTAATTCATGATGGATAACGATTTAAACCTAAAGTATGAAACTATAAGAAGTCTGGAAGAAGAGGTTGGAAAAACTCTTACTGATATCAGCTTAGGAGAAGAATTTCTGAAGAAGACCCCAAAGTCAATCACAGGAACAGCAAAGATAAATAAATGAGGCCTGATTAAATTAAAAGACTTCTGCACAGCCAAGGAAGCTATCGATAGAGTCAACAGACAACCTACACAATGGGAGAAAATATTTGCATGCTGTGCATCTAATAAAAGGCTAATAACCAGAATCTACAAAAAACGCAAGCAAATTGCATTGCAAGAAAACATCAAACGACCCCATTAAAAAATGAACAAAAGACATGAACAGAAGCTTTTCAAAAAAAAGATAGGCTAATTGCCAATAAACATGTGAAGAAATGTTCAACATCTCTAACCATCAGGTAAAGCAAATCAAAACCACAAAGAGATATCATCTAACTCCAGTGAGAATGGCTTTTATCAAAAAGTCCCAAAACAATAGATGCTGCCATGGTTGCAGAGAAAAAGGAATACTTATACACTGTTGATGGGACTGCAAACTACTTCAACCTCAATGGAAAGTAGTATGGAGATTCCTCAAAGAACTAAAAGTAGACTTACCATTTTATCCAACAATCCCACTACTGGGAGTTGACCCAAAGGAAAAAAAAGATATTTTACAAAAAAGACACTTGCACTTTAATCTTTACAGCAGCACAACTCACAATTGCAAACATGTAGAAACAACCCAAGTGCTCATCCTTACATGAGTGGATTAATAAAATGTGGTATATGACCATGGAGCACTACTTGGCCATTAAAAAAATGTAACAACCTAGATAGAACTGGAGCCATTCTCCTAAGTATCACAAGCATGTAAGAATAAACACCATGTGTATTCACTATTAAATTGGGACCAAACGATCAACACTCATGTGTACGTGTGGCAGTAAAATTCAAGGGAAATCAAACAGATGGGAGGCGGTGGAGGGGATGGGTAAATTCACACCTAACAGGTACAATGCACACTCTCTTGGTGATGGACATACTTATAACTTTGACTCAAACTGTAAAAACGTAATTCTTGTAACCTAAAATGTTTGTATCCCTGTAATATTCTGAAAATTTAAAAAAAAAAGAATGAGGAAAGTCACAAGTTACCATTGCTTTCTTTCTAACAAAAACAACCTAGATAAGCAATAAAATCATAGTTTTTTTTTCAAGTATGTCTAAGACCTTAATATACAAATAAACCTGCATCAAGTAATTTCCAGAATATGACAGTTCACGCTTA
Source organism: Avahi laniger (assembly GCA_963575035.1). Lineage (NCBI taxonomy): Eukaryota > Metazoa > Chordata > Mammalia > Primates > Indriidae > Avahi > Avahi laniger. The sequence goes on along the minus strand of CAUYSK010074089.1, from coordinate 51,848 downwards.
GGAATGGAGCAATCAATGACCATTTTTATCCCTTAAGACGTAGTGAAAAGGAAGAATCCACTATGTACAAGGATAAAGAAAAACAAGAAAAAATTTTAACAAACTTTTAACAATTCCATGTTGGATGATATGATAAATTGGAATTTTAAAAAGCCCCAATCACAGAACAAGTCTGCACTCATCTACCAAATATTTTCCCTGATATTTCACTGAATGCATGGGATAGTATTTTGAAGGCTGAAGGCAGGCAGGAGAGTGGAGATAAATTCCTCCAAGGCACTTCAGTCCTTCATCAAATGCACTGTAGTCAATCTTCCAAGGCTGGAGATAGGGCAACAGGAGAGATCTTTCTAGGAACACAAAGGCAGGAACAAGAATGGAGAATAAAGAAATTCCTCAGCAACCCAGACAGCAGATAACAAAGAAATTGGGCTGTAATTAGGAGTGACATATAAGTGGTTTTGAAAGCCAGCAGCAGTAGTATAAAACATAAAGAGATTTCTAGAATCTCACATATTCTGAGATCCCAAGCCCTCTAAAAGAGAAATTCCACATCCCATTATCAGAACATTCTGTGCCAACGGTAAACTGACTCTAATTAAAGCTACAACAGAACTCAGACCCACCTCAAATACAGATTAGATAAACAAAGCCCCCAATACCAGAAGCCTTGTAAAAAAAAAGATGCAAGCCGTTTTTGGAGAAATAAAAATGATTTAGTTTTCTTCACATACGAAGTTCAGCAAAAAATTGGAGATTCTGATACACATAAAGAATCAAGAAAATGTGATCATGGTAAAGTGGAGATACTCTTAATAGAAATAACTTCCCAGAGGGACGAGGTGTTGGAGTTATCAGAATTTTGTTTAAATAACTGTGGTGAATATATTAAAAGATCTACTGTAGGAGATAAATAGCATACATGAATAAGGTGGAGATAGATGGAAAATTTCAGCAGATATGTGGAAACTATGAACTATTTGAATGAAATGAAACAGTAATGAAAATATAATACCAGAAATGATATTTAATTTAATGAAATGAAAAGCAGATTGCACATTGCAGAAAAAATAATCAGAGACCCAAATACTACTCAATAATTTAACCAAACTGAAACATTAAAAGAAAAGAAACCTGAAAAGAAAAGAAAAGAAAAGAAATGAAAAGAAAAGAAAAGAAAAGAAAACAGAGCAAGATCAGTGGGACAATATCAAAAAGTCTGCATGTGAATAATTGAAGAAGCAGAGGAAGAGAAAAGAGAGAACGATATAAAAGAATATTTAAAGAGACAGTGCCTGAGAATTTATCAAATCTTATAAAAGAAATCAACCAAGGAATCTAAAAATGAACCCCAAAGAAACCTCAAACACGATAAATAAAAAGAAAAGCACACTACATCATACATGGTCAAACTGCAAAACACCAATGACAAAGAGAATATCATAAAAATAGCCAGAAAAAATGCTTCCTACATATAAGGGGACAATTTGAGTGATGACTAATTTCTAATCAGAAACGGTGTGGTCTACACAGAACATCCTCTTTTAAAATCTGACAGAAAATAAAATTGTCAATCCTAAACCAAAATTATGTGTTCAGTAAAAATAGTATTAAAGAAGGAAAGTAAAGACATTTAAAACAAAAGATAGGTGAAGATTTTTGTCAACAACAAACCTACACTACAAGAAATGTTGAAAGAATTTCTTCAGACTGAAGAGAAATAATAGCAGGTAGATGTTTGAATTTTCAAGATTTGTAAAGAGCACCATAAAGTGACATTTTCATCACATGTATGTTTGTGCATATGTGTACACACATGCACAAACATATATATGTATATGTATATATACACACAAACATTTCTCTAAAACATAATTGACTGTTTAAAGAAAAACAGCAATAACATATTGTTAGCTTTATAGCAGATTTAGAAGTAAATATGAAACAACAAGAACACAAAGAGAAGAAGGTAAATGGAGTTGTAATGTTATAAACTTTACCTCTCTTTGGAACTAATATAATTATTATGTGAAAGTAGACTATATCATGTGAAAGATGCATCTTGCATCTGTATGCAGATGTCGATAAGTAACACCCAGAAGCATAACTTAAAATCAATAAAAAATAAAACAAAGAATATTAGCAAAAGTTATTTTCTTATTCCAAAGAAGACAGGAAAATAGAAACAAATATATGAGGAAAAATAGATAAAAACAAAATAGATGGGGCAAAAAGCAAATACCCAGATAGTAGGTTTAACCCAATCATATAATTAATTCTATTAAATATAAATGGATTGAACACACCAATTAAATCTATTTAATATTAATTTTAAAAAGAAAGTCTCAATTGTAAGTTGTTTACAAAAAAATACATTTTAAATATAAAGACCCCAGAAATGTTAAAAGTAAAATGATGGGAAAAAATACACCATGTAAACAAGAAGCATAAACTTGTGTGGCGATGTTTGTATTAGATTGTGTAAACGTCAAGACAAAGGGTATTAGTAGATATACAGAAAGACGATTCAGAGTGATAAAAGGTCAATTTGTTTAAAGTGACATAATAATCTTAAATGTCTATGTGCCTAATTCAGAGTGTCAAAATTTGTGAAGATCGACAGATATAAAGGGAAAAATAGACATATTTATACTCATGGTTGTATATTTTAACCCTCACATCTCAGTAATTGGTAGAAGAACTAGACAAAAAGAATCAGTAAGAATACAGAAAATATAAAAAGTACTATCAACCAACTTGACCTAAAGGACATTTATACTTTATACCCAACAAATGAAGGATGTGCATTGTTTTACATACTATATGATGGTCCATAAAACAATTTACAATAAATACAAAAAGATCAAAATCCTACATTATATGTTCCTGACCAAAACAGAATTAAACTAGAAACATCAAACTCTACATATTTGAAAATTAAGCAACACACTTCTAAATAATCCATGGGTCAAAAAAGAAATTGCAAGGAATTTTTTTTTATTGGTTTGTTTCAAAGGTATGATAATGTAATCATACCAAAAATTGTGAGATAAAGCAGTGCTTTGAGGAAATACTTAGCTTTAAATACTGGTGTTAGAAAAGAAGAAAAGTAAAAGATTAATTATCTACTCATCCACATTAAGAAGCAAAAATAATAATAATAAAAATATAAAGCAGGCATGATGAAGAAAATAATTAGATCCAAACATCAGTAACATAGAAAATAGACAAACAAAAGAGAAAACCAAGAGGCAAAAGTTGATTTTGGAAAGATCAACATAATTGAAAAACAATTACTAAGTCTGCTCGAGAGAAAAAGAAACAGAATAGGCCGGGTGCGGTGGCTCACGCCTGTAATCCTAGCTCTCTGGGAGGCCGAGGCGGGCAGATTGTTTGAGTTCGAAACCAGCCTGAGCAAGAGTGAGACCCCGTCTCTACTAAAAATAGAAAGAAATTAATTAGACAACTAAAAATATATAGAAAAAAAAAAATTAGCCAGGCATGGTGGCACATGACTATAGTCCCAGCTACTCGGGAGGCTGAGGCAGGAGGATCCCTTGAGCCCAGGAGTTTGAGGTTGCTGTGAGGTAGGCTGACGCCATGGCACTCTAGCCCGGGCAACACAGTGAGACTCTGTTTCAAAAAAAAAAAAAAAAGAAAGAAAGAAACAGAATACAACTCCAATATCATTAATGAAAGATAAGACATCATTACAGATCCCACAGACATTTAAAGTACAATAAGAGAATATTATAAAACAGATGAAACTGATAAATTATTTGAAACACAACTTTTCAAAATTGACACAAGAATTAGAAAATATATACAACACTATAACTATTCAAGATATTGAATTAAAAACCTAACTCAAACTGTAAATTAAAAAATTAAAACCACAATGAGAAAATCACCTTACCCCTGTCATAATTTTCATTATTAAAAAGTCAAAAATCAATCGATACTGGCACAAATGTGGTAAAAAAGGGAAAACTTATGCACTGTTGGTGGGAATGTAAATTAATACAACCTCTATTGAAAACAGTATGGAGATTTCTGAAAGAACTAAACGTAGATCTACCATTTGATCCAGCAATCCCACTACTGGGGATCTACCCAGAGGAAAAAAGTCACTTTATAAAAAAGTCACCTGCACCTACATGTTTATTACAACACAATTCACAATTGTAAAAATATGGAACCAACCTAAGAGCCCACCAACCCAAGACTGGGTAAAGAAAATGTGATATCCACACAGGTACATACACACACTGTGGAATACTGGTCAGCAATATCAAAAAGAATGAAATAATGTCTTCTGCAACAACTTGATGAAACTGCAGGCCATTATTCTAAGTGAAGTAACCCAAGAACAAAGAACAAAATACAACAAGTTCTCACTTATAAGCGGGAGCTAAGCAATGGGTGCGAATGGTTATACAGACTGACTTAACAGGTACTGGAGACTCAGAATGGGGAGGGTAGAAGGGAGATTAAGGATGAAAAATGACCTGTTGGGTACACGTATACTATTCAGGTGACAGTTGTATTAAAAGCCTAGACTTCTCCACTATGTAATTTCAGCTATATAACAAAAAAATCACCTGTACCTCCTGGATCTATTTAAATAAAAACAAAAAGACTCATCATAAATTGAAAAAAAACCTACCCCAAAATATCCCAACCCAGACGATTTCATAGCATTTTTTTCAATTGTTTAATGATAGAATAATATAATCTTACAAAAACTCTTTCAACAAATAAAGAATAAGAAGCAATTTCTAACTCTCAACTCATTTAATGAGGACATTATCCTAGTACTAAAACCTGACAAATACAATTTGAGAAAAGGAGTTTTCAAACTATTATACTTCAACTTCTATATTAAGCACAGATACAAAAGTTTTCAACTGAAAATTAGAAAAATTGATTAGAACAATAAATATAAGGGATAATTCTTCATGAACAAGTTTTATCCCAGAAATGCAAATTTGGTTTCACATTGAAAAAAATCAAACACACAGTATATCTCATTAACAGACTAATGAAGAAAAATCACACAGTCATTTCAATAGATACATAAAATGTACTTGAAAAAATTCAAAACAAATTAATGATAATAAAATACTCTCAGCAAACTTGGAGACAAACAAAGAGCACTTACAGCAATCATATAACTCACATCATAATGGTGAAACACTGAATTTTCCCTTTAAGATTGGGAACAGGTAGGCATATTTATTCTTATATCAACTCATCACTGTGCTAGAAGACTTATCAAGTGCCCTCAAAAAGTAAGAACTAAAATTCATTATTTATAAATGATTTGACTGTATATGTAAAAAGCTATATTAAATACACAGAACTATTACAACTAATTAGTGAATTTATAAAATTCACAGGATGCAGAGATAATACATTAATACAAAACAAATTGCATTTATATTTACTAAAAATAAAAAAATGAAATAAAATTAAAATTCCTATTTACAATAGCATCAAAAAGCATCAAATATCTAGTAATAAATTTATCAAAAATGTACAAGGCCTCTACACATAAAACTAGAAACTTTACAAAGAAAAATCAAAGAAAAAATAAATGAAGACATACAACCTATTTAAAGATTTGTATACTCAGTATAATTAAAATGCCAATTCTTCCTAACTAGTATGTAGATTCAGTGGAATCCCATTCAAATCTCATAAAACTTTTTCAAAAACTTTTCAGACTGATTCTAAAAGCAATGGAGTAAAATAGCCAAATTATCTTGAAAAAAAAGTACAAAGTAAAGGACTTGTACTATCTTATTTCAAGACTTACTTGAAATCGCAATCAAAAAACTATGGGTTTGAACATAATAAAAGACAAATAGATCAGTGGAACATAATAGTGCAGAAACAGATATACCATCAACTAATTATTTTAAAGCCAATGCAATAAATAAATTTAATAATAAAGAAAATCATTTTTAACAAATAGTGCTTGAAAAACTAGACACACATCTTGAAAAATAAATTAAATATGGATCCCTACATCATTCCATACACAACAATTAATTTGAAATAGATCATAGACTTAAATGTAAAAGATACCAAGAACCAGAAAGCATCTAGAAGAAAACATTGAAGAGTATCTTGTGACCCAGGGATAGACAAAGATTTCTTATGACAGGACACAAAAACTAATAATGATAAATAGAAAAGCTGATAAATTTTACTTCATCATATTTTAAAATTTCTGATCATCAAAACCAATGTAAGAAAATAAAGGTGACACCAGGTGTCATGGATCACACCTGTGATTCTAACATTTTGGGACATCCAGGCAGGAGAATCGCTTGAGGCCAGGAGTTTGAGACTACCCTAAGCAATACAGCAAGACCCCACCTCTACAAAAAATAGAAAAATTAGCTAGTCATGGTGGTGCAGGCCTGTAGTCCCAGCTATTTGAGAGGCTGAAGCAGGAGGTTCAGCCTTGAGCGTAGATGTTTGAGGTTGCAGTGAGCTCTTATGATACCACTGCGCTCTAGCCTGGGCAATATAGCAAGAACCTGTCTCAAAAACAAAAACAATCCCAACAAACAAGAAAATGAAAGTGAGATCCAAATTAGGAAAAATTGTATGTACATATACATATATATACTATATATACACCCATGAATATTTATTTATAAATATCATATATATGAGAAGAGACTTTTATACAGAATATATTTCTTGAAATGCTTACAAATCAACAATAAAAAAGCAAACAATCCAATAAAAATAGATAAAACATTTTAATGCACATACATTAAGTGCATGACAACATCAATTTGTCATCAGGAAAGTTCAAACTAAATCCACAATGATTTATGATTTTCTCAAATGTCTAAAATAAAAATATGAAAATTCTATATGTTGGCATGGATTTGTAGCAACTGGAACTCCCATACATTCCAAGTGGGAGTGTAAAATGGCACAATCACCTTGAACTGCATGGCAGCTTTTTCTTAAGGTTAAACATGTGTATACCCTATGATGTAATTTCATGTCTAGATATTTACCCAAGTGAAATTAAAATAGATTTCCACAAGAATTTTCATAGTAACTTTATCTATAAAAGCCAAAAACTGGAGACAACCCATATGTCCAGTAACAGGAGAAGTGATAAACTGTGTCATATTTATAGAATTGAATACTACTCAGTGATATAAAGAAATACAACTCATACATGAAACAGTATAAAAAAATTTCAAGATCATTTCTTTAATGAAAAACAGCAGACTCAAGAGAATATTCACTACATGATTCTATTTGATAAGTTCAAGTACAGGTGAAATTAAGCTATAATGATAGAAATCATGAGTGGTTACTATGATTGGGTAGTGAGAATAGAAAGCTCAAGAGGAAATTTTCTGGGGTGATGGAAATGTTCCCTACCCTGCTTTGAGTGGCGGTTACATGATGTATTTGTTGTTTCAGGTGATGTCAAAACTCATGGAACTCATTTAGGATCTCTTTGCCCTATATACAACATTTACCTCAATAAAATGTTTAATTAAAATAGCACTGTCTCAATCTGCTCAGATGGCCATAGCAAAATACCACAGCCTGGATGGCTTAAAAAACAGAAGTTTATTTTCTCACAGTTCTGGAGAGTGGAAGTTTCAGATCTAGGTGCTAACAGGGTTATATCTGGTAAGGGCTCTCACCTTGAGTTACAAATATCTGCCTTCCCTCTGTGTGCTCACATGGCCTCTGCTCACGTGCACGGAGAGAGCGAGCCAGCAAGCTCTCTGGTGTGTCTTCCTATAAGGATTCTAATCCTACTGGATCAGGGCCTTCTCCTTACGGCCGCATTTAACTTCAATTACCTCCCAGAAAGGCCCAATCTCCAAATAGTTACATTGGTGGTTAGGGTTTAAACATAAGAATTTTGGGGGGAAAGGGTGGTTACAAACATTCAGTCCATAACAAGTACTGAGAAATACTTTTTTAATAAAGAAGATTTGAGTTATAGGAGAGAATTTGTTTTTGTTAGTGTTGTAGTTTTGTTGTTGTTGTTGTTCTAGACTTCCTTCCATAGGACCTGAAATTAGATGAAAGAAATGATAAAAAGTACAACTTTGCACCTGGAAAGTACTTGGAATTTTCTGAGAGAAGTTATTTATTTTTTTAATTAATTCTCCAATGCAAAACAGACAACAATTAACTTAGCACCCAGAAAAGGTTATGTAAGAACCCCTCAGTTATGAAAATGTAAATATTTCCAAACATTTGTAACACTTTGCAGTATTTCATAAAATGTTTTAAAATTCTGTTGCAAAATACAGGAGCAAAACAAGCCAACCACCAACTTCATCAAATGATAAATTTCATTTTGATAAATATGGAAAAACTGCATGGCTATAATGAAAAATAATGACTTAATCAGATGTTGTATTGAAAAGATTCAGAGAAATAATTCTAAGGGAAGAATATTTTGGAAGAAAAATTAATCTGAAGACACATACAGGCTGCTGCTTATTCCTAAAATAGATCTCAATTTGAAGAAGAAAATAGCTCCTTTTTTTCCAGTATTGTATCTAAGATGTTAAGGACAGGCACTGCAAGGCTAAAAATATGAAAAGGGAACTTGGCTCCCGACCTTTTATGCATTTCCCAGTGAATGTTTTTTTCTGTCGACAGCCAACAAAAAATAAAGACTCTTGCATACCTAGGATGTAATCAATGACATGAAATAAATGCAGGCATATGTAGTGAAAACAGTACTGCTCTCAGCTAAAAATCTGATGTATTTTAGGTATGTGTGGGCCATAATAAATTGGTATTTTTTCTAAGTAAATTGTTTGCCTCTGAGACTCAAAAGCAATAATATTTTTTACTAATTCTTCCTGTATGTACTTTATATTAGTGAGATATGTTCCTTATCTCTTCTAGTTCTATTTTACCCATAGAGCCTGCCTGTATTTATAAAAAGTGTTTCCAGAGTTTTCATTTTATAATAAATTCGATGTTGGGATCAGCACCATCTTTAATCTTAAATAATATTTTCTGGAAATAAAAATGGGATTCAGTTAAGAGAAGAAACATTTTACTGTCAGGTTTTAAAAATCCATTGTCAAATACTCTTGTGGAAAATCTCATGAAAAATAATTGAAGTCAGTCTTTTCCATGAAACTTGAGTAAACTTATTAAGATTTCTATACAAAAATTTTCTATTTTTTTAAATAAGCAAAATAAAGAAGCCATGTCATGTATTGGTATAGTGTTTAATAACAATAAAGACTCCAACATATCATATGTTATATTTGTGGGGCCTGAACATATCACAATCCATGCAACAAATTTGAGAAAATGAGTAATTCATTATATGCAACAGATGTTGGCGCCACACCCAAATTCCCTCACCCTATCTACTCAGGGCACATCTGCCAAACTTCCAACTCTATTCCTGCTTTAAAGTCTTTCCCTGGCTCTTGGAGCTCACTTTGTTGTCTACATGATGGGATGGAGGCCCCAGGGAGTCAATGGTCCCTGGAGGAGGTCTCTAGTGATAAAAGATTAGAGCCATTGTTTGAACACTCCAGCCCCCTTCAGCAGCAAGATGGATGATTGGGATGTGTGTTCTACCCTGGCTCCCACCATTCCCAGAAGGATTAAGCTCCAGTTGCTCACAGTGGTAACTTGATTAATATTAAACCCTTTACTGCCTGTCTTCCTTCCCTGTTTTACTTCCTCACTCTTCATCTAGGGTTCTCTGGGATCAACTTTCAAATGGGCTTTTTGTTCTTTAATTCCTGTCTCAGAGTCGGCTTCTGGAGGACCCAAACAATGACCTTATGAAACCATTGCTAATCTACTCTGTAGTTGTTCAGAGATTAGATTTTCATAAATGGAATCAATCAGCACTTCTTAACTTCAGTTATAAAATTTACATTTAACGGCTGAGCTAAAATCCTTAACCTGTGAGACTATATTACAAAAGATATATAACAGAATCGGTTTAATACAAATTCAGCCTACCATAACCTTTTCATTGTCACATTTCAAGAGCCATAATCTATAGGTCTTTTTTGGGCACCCTATTAGTCTAGAGAATAATTTTATCATCTTCTGCCTGGAAAATCATAAGCCTTGGTACTAACATTCTGAGGACAAGGAGGAAGGGTTGCTGAGGGTCTTATAGTTTAATTAAACCCCCCTGTTTTGATTCTGTCATTTCACCTTTAACCTTATCTGTATTGTGTGTCCCAGAGCCTTGAGACTCTCTGTTTTCATTTTTCCTAATGATAAACCTCCACCTTTTCTCAGGAATGGAAGAAAAATAGCTGCTTACAAAAGGTGAGATTGATAAATATTTTATATACTAACTTCACCAACATCCTTCTTTGCAGCTCCATGCCTTCATCCATATTTCATTGCTTCTTCAATTTCTGAGACTTCCCAGGATGGAGCAAGAGATATTGGTTCCTCCTTAGTATTAATGCTGAAGGTGCTTAAGCTTCAGCTTCCTCTGCTATGTCAGTCATCACTGCTCCTGGGGCTGTGCTTCACTACCCCTGTTTTCCTCTCCAGTTCTCTTAGTCTTTGTAGCCTTATTCCTTTCTTTCTCATATCTTTTGTGGCATTTTAGTGGGATTTCAAAATGGAAAAAAGAGAATAACCTGGATTAAAGCCATCATCTTAAATAAAAACTAGAAATTATTTTTCCAAAGTTATCAAAACCAACATGAGTTTTACAATCATTCCAAGGTGCAAGATCTAAAAGTATGCTGTGAGGACTGTGTCATTTCTCTGCAGAAAAGTTTTATCATAAGAGGGAAGAATAAAAACCTCAAGGAAAGAGGCTGATTTACCCTGCTGCAAAATCATGTCCAACATAAAAAAAAAAAAAAAAGCCTTTCACTTTTCTGTGGAAGCCGTGCTTTGTTTGATTGCTAAATGAGGTCTTCTCCGAAGAACCAGTAACATATATTTTCATTTAATTTGCATTCATCTAGCATATTTCATGCCAAAATGGTATTTTTTGTCTTAAGGGAAAAACAAGAACATTAAGACTCTGAACATCTACTCACACAATGGGTCTTAGAAGCAGTCACACAGAGAAGTGGACTAGATAAATGATACCATATAAAAAGTTAACAATTTGAGAAACACTGAGGGCTAAGAAGAAAAATGTAAATGAATTTATAAAAATTAATATCAGTTCACAAAAATAAGATTTATCTAGCAAAGCATGAATCTGAAAGAGGAAAAAAATATTGCCTTGTAAGTAGGATGAAACACATGTATGCATATGCCCAGTGCAGTTCACAACCAATAACAACCAAGACTCAGATCAGAAGCAGTGCTTTGATGTGCACCCTTTCCAATGAAATCAAAAGTCCGTCATGTTTTTAACCAAGAATCTCAATAAAAGAATGTAACTTTATTCTATATCAAACAAAAGAGGAAGTGGCATGCTTTAAATGTGATTTACATTTGGCATGTCAAAAGAATAAAGAAATAGTTTCACATGCATAAATAATGGATTTGCAAGTGGTGTAAATATTAAAAAGCAGCTAAAATATTGAAATTTTAATTATACATCTGAAGGATTGCTTAGATCATTAAATACAGAAATATTTAATTCTTTCTTTACAAGGTGCTGCAACAACTGCCAGGGATTTTAGCTAGTTTTTAGTCTTTGCCTGTGGCATGGAAACATTATGGCTACATTAACAGTAGCTAAGTAATAACCATGTATTGTATTTGCCAGAGGAAAGTGGTTCAATCTTAGAGCGTTTACTTTTCTTCTGATTTCTAATTTCTTTGTGCCATTTGAACTACCTGTAGACTATTGTAAAGTAAATAATACAAGTTAACTATTGTATATATAAAGGTTCCAAATAGTGCCTTCCTCATGTTTTATTAACAACACAAATAAAATATGCAAGAAAATATTAGAATTGACTTATTCTGGCTTCTTCCTTAAATTGCCTGTGCTCAAAATGCAAAATCAGAGAAGCAAAATGAAATTTTATATTAAAAGAGCCTTAGAAGAAAAGCAAATTCCAATTATTTTACTATACTATCCAATTACAGAGCAAAATGGACATTTAATATCAGTGACAAAGAGGAGCAGGTTCATCAGACAGGGAGAGAGAGAGAAAAAATGAAAGCCTCTTGCAGTGTATAAACAAATCTTAATAAATCTCAGAATTTAAACACAATTTGTTTAGGGAATGTACAACGAAGAAACGGCTCCTACAGAGCCCAATTTGATAATTATTTAAAACCACAAATTTTAATTTATTAAATTAAATTCTGCCTAGCATATAGCAACTTTAAATGACAAAGTATTATTAAGTAAGAATTTTGATGTATGTGATTTATACCCTTGAACTCTTTCATGAGTTTTAAAAACAAAAGAATTAAGGGTTGCCGAATATGAACAAGGACCATATGGTGCTTAAACCAGGCAATGGAAAGAACATCTACCGTCATGTGACCTGTGAGGACAGTATCAGGAGTCATGTAGCAGACATATGTGCACAGAGCTTCAGAATAAGTCTATCCTTATGAAAGATCTCAAAATTTACCTGCAGGTGTAAGTATTCATGCCACAGTCAAAGACTAAACACCAGCTAAAACACCTTACAGGGAACAAATTTAGCAAATACCTGATTTCAAATTCTGTATATTTCTGGCGTTAAGACTTATCTTTTTTATAATTAAAATAGATTCCTAAATGAAAATCACTATTCTCTATGAGTAAATTAAAATACCTTTAAATGAAATGATTTTTAAAAAATTTTTATTTAAATTTCAAAACAAAGTATCCAAATTTGATTAAAATATTCCTTTGTTTATCATCAGTACTTAAGTTAATTAACAGCTGATGTGTAAAGCAAACCCTAGTTCATGGATTTGTGTACTATACATCCCTAAGGAAAAATCAATTCTCTAATGCTGGATAGTTAAATCTTCCATTGCAATTATAACAAAATCCAGACTCTCATTAAGACTGAGAAGACCTTACATTTTCTGTCCCCCGTGTATCTCTGTTTCTATTATACCTCACTCACTGCCATCCTGTCTCACTGCCTATGGGAGTCAGAATTCTAAGATGCCTATAAAAATTCCTATGTACTGGTGTATATCCCCTGCATAATCTTTTCCCCTTGAGTGTGAGCAGAACCTGTACGTAGGATGGGATAGTCACTATCTTGATTAGATTATGTTGCTCAGCAAAGATGATGAGATAATCACTCCATGATTAATTTACATTACACAAGATTCTGTCTTGATGGACTGAAAAGAGAGATTCCCTGCCCATCCGTGAAGAAAGCCATCATGTTCTGAGAAAGTCATGTGCTAAGACCTGAAGGCAGCCCTTAGAAACTGGAAGCAACCCTGTGAATATCCGTCAAGAAACCAAAATGTCCCTGCAATCACAAGGAACTAAATTCTGCCAACCAGTGAGGTTGAAATAGGACCCAAAACTCTTGGTGAGAACACAGCCCAACACCCTGGATTCCCTTAGGCTTTACCCTAAGCAGAGAACCCAGATAAACATGATAGAATCTCAACCTACAGAAAGTGTGAAGTAGTAAATGTGTGTTGTTTTAAGTCAATAATTTTGTTGTAATTTGTTATGACAATAGAAAATCAGAAAACATTTCATGACAATGGATAAATGAAAAGATCTGGCAGTGCCTCTATTCACTTTCTTTAACACTGTGCTCAAAAACTCATTAATACTGATGAACAGGAGATGTTCATATGAGAATTTCAAGAGTTTGTAACACATTCTGGACATTTATAAGAAATAAATAGTATGGTAAAGTTTGTGTATGTTTGCCAATTGAGATGGTATTGCTATATCAGGACTTCAGGTTAAACCTCTGTTTCAGACAAATAACCATAATAGATACAATACAAAAAGAGTATGTTAAACAGTTTCAAAAAAATATGTATATATGTTACAGGATGAAAAATAGAACAGAGACATGCAAAGTAAAAGGACTGACACTATGGGCCTGCCAGGCTCCCTACCCAGAAACACAGAGTTGGCCAGGAGTTCATACACTTTGGGGTGCTGAAAAGAAGTAACTATCAACTTTGAATTCTATACTTAGAATTCTATACATTAATACTTCAAGAATGAGGACACACTTAAAATTTCAGACAAAAAAAAATTAGGTAATTTATCAACATTATGTTTGGGCTAAAGAATATACATAATAAAACTTGTCCTTCAGGTAAATGGAAAACAATCCCAGGCAAACACAGAAAGATCGGAAAAAGTCCTTCTTGATAAAATTATTTCAGGTAATAAACAAAGAGGCAGAGACAAAATCATAAAAGTCACCATATTACAACCCTTAATGAAAAAAAAAACTAATCTAGTCAATAGTCATCAGTGGATGCTGAATTCATTACATAAAAAGTTGATGAAGTAGTTTGTAATGGGAGGATCAGCATCACTAAAAGGGTGATAGCCATGTCCCTTGTGATGTAATGCACTAGGAAACACACAATAACACCTCTGAGGTATCCTTGGCAAATGCTAAAACTGTATCTAATCAAACCTCTAGATCTAACTGTCAGTCTACAGAAAATTCATAGGATAGAGGAACAAATTAGACACTAGGATGTTACCAGCCAAATCCAGAATGTGGAAAGTTCTACAAGAAAAATGACCCTGTTTCTCCAAAGACTCAATGGCATAAAAAATGGGGGAGGGTATTTTAGAAGAGGGAAAGAGGGAGGTAGGGAGATCAAGAGACAGAGGGAGAGAGAGAGAACCTGACTAAAGAGACATACCAAGTGAATATGACAAACAGAACCTGTTTATTATTGATCCAAACAAAATCATAAAAAGGCATCATAGAAACAAGCAGAAAAATTTAGATAAGGACTGAGTAGTAAAGAATTTTTGCTAATTCTGTTAGGTTTACTAGCATTGTGGTTATAATAAAAAAAAAATGGTTCTTACCATTTCAAGAAGCTAGCAGCTAGTAAGAGAGAAATACCAAGACATTGGACATTTGCTTTAAAATTCTTCATCCAAAAGAAAAAATAGTTGGGAGATAGATGAAAGTAGACAAAATGTTGACAATTATTGAAATTAGGTGGTGAGTACATGAAGGTTCATAATGCCATTCTAATATTATCCATGTTTGAAAATTATCATAACAATTTCTTTTAATTTAAAATAAAGAATGCAGTTTAAATAAAGACACTTTCAAACAAACAAAAGTGGGAAAATGAGTGACCAGCAGATCTCTACCTATAGGTAATAGTAAACATTGTTCTTCAGGCAGAATGAAATGATCTCAGCATTAGTGTAACATGCCCACTGTGCTCAATATTTTTTATTAACCTCTCCAGACCGTCTATCCAGACTTAGCCTTCCTGAAGTGTTTATGTCATATTTTCATTCAGCGCCAAACATTTTTCAATTTCCATCTTTAGGTAGGGATGAAGGTGTGCAGGCGGCAGGGGAGGTGATAGGGGATGTGGACAGACGCTAACCCTGGGAAGATGCTGTCCCTTATTGGAGCAGTCTGCTCTCTACTGATTTTTGAGAATATACTATAGACTTTCTATACTCTGTCTTTAAACTCAGGGTCATCTCCACTCACGGGGACAGACCTGTTCCTCTCTCTGGACCTTACTTCTGCTTTGCAATAAAAGCTGCTTGTGTGGAAGTGCTTCGTGTTTGTCATCACTCCGTCCCACTGGCCATGCTTGCAATTCTTCCAAGCAAGGAGCCAAAGAACCAGAACAACTCTCCCTAACCACGTCTGACACCATTTTGATTTTTTCTTCCATATATGGAGTGTTTCAAAATGTATCTCATATATAAATGGATTTTCTAGTATCATTTCTGATTGTCTTCTATCTTAATTACATTGTTGCTGGAGAACTTTAAATTTGCTGAGACTTGATTTCTGGTACAATATTGTCAATTTTTATAAATTTTTAAACTGCGCTTAAATGGATGGGTGCTCTGCCAATGTTGAGTGTAGAGGTTTATATACTTGAACCAATTACATCAATTTTGTTATGTTATTCCAATCTACTAAATTCTTACTAACTTGTCTACTTGTTTACCTCATTTTTTAAAAATCTCTCAGTTTAATTATACATTTGTTTATCTTTCTTGTAGTCTATTTTTGTTTTATATATTTTAAAGTCATATTATTGGATGCTTAAATATTTATATCTTCCTGGTAAATTGAAACTTTTATCATTATAAGCTATCTTTTTTTCCTTCTAGAAATTTGATGTATAGACTTCTAAATTTTGACTTCTAGATTTGCTTTAAAATATGTTTTTTAACATTAATATAGATGTCACTTTTTTTATTTGGTTAATGTTTTTGTACTATAATATTTTCAACTCCTTCATTTTTACCTTTTCTACATGCTTATTACCTTGTTACTATCACATAACTCAGGGATTTTGTTTGTTCATTTTTATCCAATCTAGTAATCTTTGCCTTTTAACAAGATCATTTAACCCATTTTCATTTACTGTCATTATTAATATAGAAATTATAACATACATCCTATCTTATCAAAGTCTAATTATAGCTTAATTTTACCCTTCTTCTAGATAATGCAATGATGTAAGGACTTTAGACCATTTGATACCATTTATCCCTTTTGTCTTAGATGCTATTGAAATTATTTTCATATTTCTAAACACTTATTTGATATTATTTTAGTATTATCTCACTATATATGTGTATGTGTATGCATATATGGATATACGAAAGCTGTCCGAAAGTATCCAGCCATTGTTAATATGACGAGTATGGTTATTGGCTGGATACTTTCTGGACAGCCCGTGTGTGCGTGTGTGTGTGTGTGTGTGTGTGTGTGTCTACACATGATATAAATATATATTTTAAACATCATAGATGTTATTTTTAGGCAATTCAGTTGCCCTTGGATTTATATATATACTTATTATTTTCTTTGATTTTAATTACCCTGAAATCTCTGAGGCTCCATACTAAGTCAATTTTATTTTGAGTAAAGAACATCCTTAAAACTTTCAGTGCAAGTATGCCGGTGGTAAATTCTTTCTTTTATTTGTTTCAAAATGTCTTCATTTTGCTTTTATTATTGAAGGACACTTTCACTATTTGTCTTCCTCGTTTCATATAAGAGATCACTTCTTAGATGAAAAACCAACTTATTTCATATAGTTCACTGAACAATTATTCTATAGTAATCATTCTGCATTCTGGTCACCTCGGATTAAATTTCCTCTTATGAAAGGCAAGAATTTGAAACACCTGTTGTATTCTCTTTCTTCATCTCAACTTCTCTTCCACCCTGAAGAAGGCTGATAATGCTTAATGGACACTATTAAAATTTCATTTCTTCCCTAACAATTCTATCATGAATTTCATTTTTGACCAGTTTTCTCTTTTAAAGAATTTAAAAGATATATGCAAATATAGTCTTCTTATAGTAGATACTATCTCAGAAAATTAGAAGTCAGAATCACAATTTTAGGAAATTTAACGGGTCTTTGGGATTACTTCAAAGATTAGTTCAGTGAAGTCTACCATGCCTAAGGACGTACAGCTACTTATCAATTGAAGTGAAACTAGAACTTGGGCCTTATAGAATGCATCAACATTGTTCACACTTTTAAAAGATTTATCTGTATAATACTGGAGCAGTCCGTTGAAAAGTGGAGTGTTTTGATCAGATTATACTTTTCCCTATACTTTATATGGGCATCATGGCTGCAAACTACAATGTGTTACAGCCGAGGTTGTCTCCTCTAGGCAGAATATGGAGGGTAGAATTTATGGTTCCCCATCTCCCATTTTGATACTAGGAAATATATAAGAAACTCCTATGTCATAAATCTACAGCAAAGCTCAGAGAGTTCAGCAATAGCTAATCTGCTCATTAATTTCATCCTCATGCAAATTTTATAAACATCCAGTTTAACATCAGACTTTCCAGTTCTATCATTATGTGATGGTAGAAATAGAAAATATCTTAGAAATCACTGACTTCCTCATTGATACATGAAGAAACAAAGGTCTAGAGAGGTGAAGTGACTGTCCGAGGTGTCACAGACGATTCATACCCGATCGACCACAATTCAAGTCCTTTGATTTCCACTCCAGGATTCTTTTACCATTTTGAGGGGAAAGGTGACAAGTTGTGGAGAGCTATTCAGTTTTTTTATTCTCTCACTAAACTATTTTTGATTCGGTTGTTTATAAGCCAGTCCTTCTGAAAACAAAAACACTAAGCAGGCATGCTTCCAACACAGAAAAAAAATTCATTTATTTTATTTATTCATTGAATAAGGGGCATACACTGTTCCAGGTAGCAGAGCTATAAATTCCTTCATTTTATAGAACTTGCATTTTAGTGTGTGTGGGGGGGAGGAGGGAAGGTAGTGAAGTGAGTAGAGACAATCTAAAGAAAATAAATAAGCCAAATGAGTTCACATAATAATGGTACATTCTAAGAACAAAACAAGCAGAATGAAAGAGAGGGGGTGACTAGCTTGGATTAAAGAAGATCTCTCTGAGGCATGAAGCCTTGCATTGGCGGCTGAATGACAACAAGGAGTCACCCATGTGAGGCCCTGGGGGAGACCATTCTAGACAGTGGAGGCAAAGGGCCTGTGGCCAGAACAAGGCTGGCCAAGCAATCCAGGAGGAGAAAGGCCAATGTGGTGACCAAAGGAGGCAGTGGCAGGTGATGAAGCAGGAGGTATATAGAAGCCCTATCATGTTTATAAGATGTGTAGATTTTATTCTTTTAAATCTCCCTCATAAATATGTATTGCTTTTCCTCCAAACTTGCTGAATATGTATGACTATATTGTATAATATAAACCTTGTGAAGCATAAAGCCCAATCTCCCTTTTCCCTCTTTGAAGAGAGAGCACCTTCAGTCCACAGGGGAGACCACGTCTTCCCAGTTTGCAAACTTGTGGGGCGCGGCTTTCGTCTGGCTATAGTTAACGCATACGCTAAAGGAGACCGCCTCTTGATGGTGCATCAGGGACTGCCGCCAATCACATTCCGCCACATGTACTTGTGCTGTTATATAAGTCAACCGTACTTCCCGTTCTGCGTCTCTCGCCATCTTGTTGAAGCTGTTTGCCCCAATAAACCGCTGTCGGAAGAACTCCAAGTTGTTGCGTCGTTCTTGCTGGCAAGCACGGCGCGACATCCTCTTTCATGGAGGTAGTGATAGTTCCTTCCAGATAGAATTGCTGGAATGTTTAAATCCTTAATACTCAAAATGTCGTTCTGCAACCATTGGCATAGATATCTCCTGGAAGCTCGTTAGAAATGCAGAATCCCAGGCCCTATCCCAGAATTACTGAATCAGAATCTGTGATATAAAAAAATTTCTAGATGATTTATAGATATATTAAAAATTGAGAAGAATTAGACTAAATGAAATAATGCTGGTAAAAGAGCTTATGATAGCACCTGATAATGAATATTATTACTGTGAATCTCTCTCTCCCATACTGCAGTATCAGTTTCATGTTCGGACTTTGTCTTATTCATCTTTATGTCCCCAGCATCCAAAGTCTGGCAGATGGTAGCAGCTCAAATTTATATATTGATTGGCAGTCTGTTAGATGAATAAATGAACAAGAAGCAGAGTGGGGAGAGAAGAGAATGCTTTCTTTCTGAATACAGCTAGAGATGGTTTTTCTGCTCCGTGAGTCCTGTTATCTGACCCACAGCTACTTCTCCCTCAGTCTAAAGAACTTCTCCACAGAGGACTCTTTTTTTGTTTCAAGAATATGCACACTTAATTGAGAAACTTTTATTGAGTGCCTTCTTTGTGTGAGTGTCGTGTCATTTGCAGTGAAGGAAACAAAGATGAGTAAGACGTGGTCCCCACCCTCCGCCACTGTGTGTGTTTGCGGGCATTCTATCACAAATCTCTTGCAGTACACTCGTTTCAACCTTATCTTGGCGTAAAAGATAAGGAGAGAACTGAAACATATGGGGTTTGTTGGCACACTGGGGCTGAGTTATGAATACTGTCACAGATACAGGAACCAAAAGACTCAGACAGGGAAAACAAGCTTTCATAAAAGGTTCCAGGATTTTGACACTGTCTCTTCCCCCACATCCACCCTCAGTGCACCCTCACCCCCTCCAAAATAAGCTTCCCTGCCGCAGATAGCCTTCAAGGTCTGGGAAACATATCCTCGAAATCACATTCTCTCATTGTCAGTCTGGACGGTCCAACACATGTGCTTCTTGCAGATCATTCTTAGGGTAGCAGGCCATCTGTTGACAAGCTATCCATAGCCCTCCGTGCAAACCATTCACCACCTTTGTCACGATGCCCACTGGAATGGGAGAAAACAGCCTTCCTTGTCCTCCCCCTGACTCCCTGTTTGAAGTCTTGCATTACTGGAAATCATCCAAATCTCTCTTTTTTTGTTGTACAAAAGAACTTTCTTCTCTTGACTAATCTATTGGAAGTGATTTTTTTTCATGAGGTACATAGTTATATCAGATTTTTGCTCTTTATTAAGTATGCTCGATTTTCTTTCTCAGGGCATTATAGATTCCACTGAGAGATCAGGGAGAGGCTGGGCCAACTCTTGGAGAGGAACACGGAGACAGACACCCAGATGCCTATGTGCCTATGGTAAGGGCCGTGATAATTCAGGGCACTGGTGATTTAGGGCGCCAGGCTTCCCTCTGAGTCAGCAAGATTAACTTTGTAGTTCTGAAGCACCTTTCATCTGGGAAGCTGAGGGATTTCCACATATGAGGTCAATTAATGCTAAGAAGCAAGTATTATGAATGTTTACTTTATCCTTTGCAGTTGAAGACAATACGGAGGATGGTATTACTGCTCAGGTGTGCACTGTGACTTAGGCCTTATAACCTCCCCTTCCAGCCTGGCTCCTGCATGGCGGATCAACATGGATTTTGGAATTGGTTCCAGCTTATGATTGGAATCTACATCTGAATGTCTCATTGGCCCTCAGACTCAACAAGTGTCCCCAGCATTCCCATCCCTTCTCCAGACTCCCTGTCTTGGTCACTGGGGTCACTACACACCCAGCTGCTGAAGTTACCCAGATCTGCGGCATTGAGCACAGTACCCGGCACATGGGAGATGCTCACTAAATGTTATAGGATAAACATGTGAGTGACTTTCTGCCTTCTCCACCTCCCTCAGCCCTCACAAAGAAACAGGTGTGTGCATTAATTTGCTCAACAAATTTTCCCTGAACCCTTATGTGCCAGGGACGTAAAGCTCTGAGGGCTATAGCAGTGAGCAAAGGTAGACAAAAATCCCTGCCCTGGTGGAGGTTACAGTCCATTGAGAGGAGAGAGATAATAAACCAAATGAATGAGTAAAATATATAGTATTTTAGATGATGATAGGTACTATAAGAAAAATTTAAGTAAAAGGACAGGAAGTATGTTGAGGGCAGTGTTGAATTTTAAATGGGAGGTCAGGGAAGGCTTCACTGAGAAAGTGGCATTTGACTTAAGACTGGGGCAGGTGAGGTGAGTGATGCAGAGACTGGGGAGAGGTGAGGGTAAGCACGTTTGGCAGTGAGAACAGGAAGTGCAAAGGCGCTGAGGTAGGAGCACACTTATCATGTTCAAGAGATGGAAAGGAGGCCGGTGTGGCTGGAGTGGAGTGAGAAGGGGAGAAGGAAAAGAAAGGGGACAGGAAACATTGAGCAGGGGCACATAGGCACTTTTAACATCTCTGGCTTTTACTTGGAGACGAAAAGCCACTCGACAATTGAATGGAGTGACCTGATCTGACTTATGTGTGAAACAGGATCACTCTGCTGTTTTGAGAATGGACTGGGGGAGGGGGCTGGGGGAATTAGGGTGGAAGCAGAGAGGCCAGTGGGGAGACTTGAAAGAAAAGGTGGTTGCCTGGACGGGATGGTAGCAGGTGGGAGGGTGAGAAGGGTAGGTGTTCCTGACTTACCGTGAAGGTAAAGTCAGCAGGATGTACTCGCAGACTGGATGTGAGACGCGTGTGTGTGAGAGAGAGGAATCAAGGATGATGCCAAGGTTTTTGGCCCGAGCAGCTGGAAAGTCAGAGCTGCCATCAACTCAAATGAGGATGACTGCGGGAGGCTTATGATGAGAGATCAAGAATTCTGCTTTGAACTAGTTAAGTGAGCGATGGCCTTTAAACATCCAAGTGAAAATGACGAGTGGGTTGTGGGTAGACAGATGCGGAGTTCAGGCTAGAGAGCCGGGCTGGACGTTTCAATGTGTCCCACATATGGTGTGTATGTAAAGCCACGAGATTGCACTCCTTTGAGTCATAAGAAAGTGCAGAGGCCCAAAGCGCTGAGCCCTGGGCCCCCAATGTGCAGTGCTGGGGGGATAAGGAGCTATGAGCACAGGAGACTTAGAAGGAACTGCCAGTGGAGTCGGAGAGCGTGATCTTCTGGAAGTCAAGTGAGGAAAGCGTTTGAAGGAGGAGAGAGTGATCAGCTGTGTCGGCTGACACTGTTGGGTCATCCTCATGTAAGATGAGGACTGACATTGTTCACAGGGCACAGCAACATGCGGGTCACTAGTGGTCCTGGTAAGAGCAGCTCTGGTCTGAGCCCAGTGGGGAGGCAAATCGGAGACGGTGAGTATAGACGACTCTTCTCCGCTCATCAGGGTCTTGCTCCGCTCTCACCCAGACTGTTGCAATAGGTTCCCTGCCTCAAGACTTGATGAGATTTTTAGCAGAGCACTCAGGCCCTTCACAGTTTAGCCTCAGCAAGTTTTCACACCCTCAGCTCCCAATAATCTCTATTCTTCACCCCATCCCCAAATCAGATCCATTTCTCCTAGCACCAATTGTTCTCTCACACTTCTGGAACATCGTACATGCTGTTTCTCTGGCAAAAAAAATCCCAGCCTCAGCCTTCTCAGCCCAATGAACTCCTAGTCATCCTTCAAGATGCAGTTCAAGTGTCACCTCCCCTGGCTGACTGAGCAAGTTCCCTTCTCTTTGTTCCCCGACCTCATTATTTTTTATTATACTTTAGGACCTATCACACCATTATGCTGCAACTTGACCACAACATAGTGGCTGAAATTCTAAAAGACTATCATGAAAACTAGTATTTATTGAATGTTTACTACGTACATTGTGGATAACTCCTTGTATTCTTTAAATAATCCTATGAACCAGTTACTACAATTATCCTTCATCTTACAGATGAAAAACTGAGTCTTAGCGAAGTCAAGAAACCTGATGATAGCCACACTAACAAGTTTGTCATTCAAGATGCAAACCTAGGCCGGGCGCAGTGACTCACGCCTGTAATCCTAGCACTCTGGGAGGCCGAGGCGGTGGATGGCTCAAGGTCAGGAGTTCGAGACCAACCTGAGCAAGAGTGAGACCCCCCCCCATCTCTACTAAAAATAGGAAGAAATTGTCTGGACAACTAAAAATATATATATAGAAAAAATTAGCCAGGCATGGTGGCGCATGCCTGTAGTCCCAGCTACTCGAGAGGCTGAGGCAGTGGGATCGCTTGAGCCCAGGAGTTTGAGGTTGCTGTGAGCTAGGCTAAAGCCACAGCACTCTAGCCTGGGCAACAGAGCCAGACTCTGTCTCAGAAAAAAAAAAAAAAAGATGCAAACCTGGGTCTGCCTGATTTCAAAGCCCATGTTTGAATTAACCACACCAAACGGCTGTTCCTAACATTCAATTAGGCATTTTAGATACTGAAATGTCTGTGGCTTTGCTTTACTGTTGCTTAAATCTGAAGAATTTATGAAATAAATTCAGCACTCTATACTGATGTTGCCCAGTAGAACTTTCTGTGATTATGAATATGTCCTATAAATCTATGTGGTATCCATTAGCCACCTGTAGCCACTGAACACCTGAAATTTGGCTGGTGACACTTAGGAACTGATATTTCATTTTATTTAATATAAATAATTTAAACTGAAATGATATATATGGGTACTGGCTACCATAATGGGCAGTGTGTCTCTAGAAAACCAAGCAACTCTGGATAATCTAGGTGAATAAAACAATCAACTCTGAGAAAGCCATGGAAAATTTTTATTCCCTCATTTTGCCTGTAAGAATACCCATGACCAAAAGCTACCATACTTTGCAGAATGTAAGACACCATCAATTTTTAGATTCATTATTATTTTATGTACTAAGAAAAAAATGCTGTTGGTTATAATTGTAAGACACCATTGATTGTCACATACACTCTAATTTTAGAGATTCTTAAATGTTAGACAAAATCAATAAAAAGTGATACCCTAGTTATTTTGCTGATTTCCAGGAAATTTCCTGGATGTTTATCAAATGCCATTTTTTTTCCATTAACCTCTAGTGTGATTTAGGCCACTATTCTCATAGAAAGTTAAGACTGATGAATTTCAGCTGGGCACAATGGCCCACACCTGTAATCCTAGCACTCTGGGAGGCTGAGATAGGAGGATCACTTGAGATCAGGAGTTCGAGACCAGCCTGAGCAAGAGCAAGACCTTGTCTCTACCAAAAATAGAAAAAAAATTAGCCAGATGTGGTGGCGCACACTTGCAGTCCCAGCCTCGGGAGGCCAAGAAAAGGATCCCTTGAGCCCAGGAAGGAGTTTGAGTTGCAGTGAGCTATGAAGATGCCACCGCATTTTAGCCAGGGCAACAGAGTGAGACTGCCTCCAAAAAAAGACAGGGCAGTTTCATTTCTAGTTTGGCTTAATTTTTAAAGTCAAAATATCTGGCAGTAGGAACTGAAATAACAACCAAAAAATATTAACATGTTGTTCCTAAAATAATCAAGAAATGATTAACATTATGGGCAGGGCTTAGTATGTTGACACCTTTTTAAAAATTTATTTATTCACAACATGTTTTCATTTACTTATGTTTTTATTGTTTGGTACATACAGCTTGTCTAAGTGCTAGAGAATGTGGCATGGTTAATTTAGATTGTTATTAACCTTAGAACCAATGATTATATATTATTTTTCTTGTGATATTATGGTATCATCATCATTAAAGTTACTTAAGTCTTCATCTCTTAGCTAGAGACAATCTGAATAAATCTTATGTTTACCTAACCTTGTTCTCTAACCTTTATCTAGGCCCTCTCTGACTCCACCTTCAATTTTAGAGACATCTTAAAAACCAAGGCACAAATATGGCTTCTATCACTAGAACCATCTCCATCTTTGAAGTGATTTAAACCCAAATGGCATGTCTTTTAATATTTAGAGCATTAACTCCTAATCCATCCTGTTTAATGCTTTCACTGTATTGGTTAAGATGCAAAGAAAAATGCCCCATCCTTTACTCAGCTGCAACAAATTATAAGTAATTTCAATCAAATAAAATAGTTTTCATCCTGAAATTCACTCCACATTCTCCAATGCCTTGGACTTTAATAAAATTGATAAAATGTGTGTGAGATTTAAAAAATACCTGATCCTTTGAATTCCAGATGACCTATGACATATATATTTTAGTGGCATTTTTAAACTTTTGGTCAACCAAGGATTCTTTCATCTAATAGATAATTAAGGTTTCAAACAGCATAGTGTTCTGAAATGATTATTTAAATCCAAGAACAGGGTACAAATGATAAAAGGGTGCCACCAACCAGGCAAAATTAGAGTCATGGGGCCTTTAAAAACCATAATTTTAAGAGGAAAAACAAGACAAAACAAAACAACAGAGAGAGTTTGAAATCTTTTATTACTGAGGCAAAGAGCCAGCTATCCAACCACTCTTGCAGAAGGAGTGGGAGAAACTGAAGCAAAGCCCAGAAGTCTGTAATACCTCTCCACATACACGCCCACGTTTATTTATTTTTTAAAAAGTTAAGTGCTGTTAATAGTATCAGTTGTCATCATTACCTTGCACCTGACTAGGAGTTTTGAAATTCTCAGTGGTGCCGCGCCCTGTGAACGGCATTAGCAATCCACGGAAAGCCTATCTTACTCCCCCGGCGAGAGAGCAGAAGCCTGGCATATGCTCAGTAACCACCCGTTTTATTCCATAATTAACAGAACCACAGTAAATATCATTTCCGAGCAGCTCAGGAAGGAAGACAATCTCGAACAATTTTTTCCCCTGTAGCTTCCCTTTTTCAGGAAAGCGATACTGTATTACGCCTTGCCTTGTCTTCCTAACATAGTAAGTGCTAATTATACCCCGTGGGTACACCTTGGCTGCTGTGTTAAACACATGCAGAGTTGTTTTCTTGTTACCATGAAAAAAAATATTTGACACGAAAGACAACCTGTGGGGGTACTGAGGGACATTGGAATAAAACTTCGTAATTTTTTTTTTATTTTTTATTTCAGCATATTACAGAGTACAAATGTTTAGGTTACATATATTGCCTTTGCCCCAGCTGAGTCACAAAACTTCGTAATTTTAAGGGTAGGAACGCAAGGATGCTGAAAGATGGGAGTGCTCAGAAAGAGATGCAGTAAAGTCCCTTACTGTGGGTTTGTTTAAATGGATGAAATCATATTATGTAAAGAAAAGAAAAATACCCCTGCAGGGGTGTGTGTGTGTAGGGGAGGCAGGCCTGTGCTTTCTTGATCTTCGGCGTTTGCTCATTTGACACTTAACATGTATTTCACTGTGTTACTACTTCTGAAGTGGGTAAGATTTCAGTCTGCTCACTCAGGTGTATGGAAATAGACTGTTCTTCATTTTTCTGCAACTGAACGAAAGTTTAACCTCAGACAATTCAGCTCCTTTCCCTCGGTGGCCTTTGCAGCGTTGCTCCGTCAGCCACTAGGGCTTTCTTGGTCTCGGCATTGCCAGGCATCCAGACTGAAGTCCTCGCTCCGTCGACGTACCCTCTGCTGCAGCTCCCGAGCCATGTCCGCGCTGCTCTTGAGCATCTGAGACACGTTCTCAGTCTCTCTTGGGTGCTCGGGCTTGGACACCTTGTGCAGACATCCTTTTGCTCTCCTGGCAGGCTGGCATAGGGAGATTCTGGGCTCCGCCCTGGAAAGGGGTGCACAGGAGCCTCGCTCGCCGAGTCCCAGAGCCTCTCTGGTGCTCATATCACTGCCAGGGTCTTCAACTCCACCTCCCTCCCGTGCCTGGGCCAGCGGAAGCGGCGACGCACCTGCAGCTCATGCCGAGGGCCTCGCTCGCTCCTTCCAAACCCCGCCCCCACCCCAGCCGTACTTTTAGATCATTGTGCATTCTTCCAAATCTCTTGTCTTCTGCCCTGAGTTTACTCAGGGCTTAGGTGTATACAATTCAAAAAACAGAGCAGCTGAAACTCAAAAGCCTTGGCTTTTGGCTGAATCTTCTCATCCCTGAGGGAATAAATGCTGCTCACCAAGCGGGAGAAAAATAGCCAAAGGAGCACTAGGAAATGAAGTGGGTTGGTGGTAGGAGAATCAGAGTAAAAATTCCCAAACACTGTCCCATCACATTTTTCTTTTAAAAATCATATCCTTTCCCCCCCTATATAGATTGGAATTCATTGAAGCGAAACTTAACATCCTACAGCCCTGATGCATGCTCGTTTGTGGAGAGGAAGCACTTTATTTGACCCAGCAGTTTTGGGCAGGCTAAACTGCTTGGCTCTCCACTCACAGACGGTAGTCGCCCTTTTCTCAGAGCATAATTGCCAATCCCTTTTTGTTCAAATCTCTGCTTGCATCATATTCTCAAGGGTGTAAAGAAGTTCCTGTGAGGTGGGGACTCAGTTCTCCCATTTCTCCTATTTCCACTGGAGACTATTCCACTACAGCAATGCTCCTTGCCAGTTGCTCGCCTCTCCTTGTGCAGGATAAGCCTGCTATTAATACCTTCTGGAGGGCACCAGGTAGAGCACAGTCTTCGGGCCATGGCTCATAGAACTCATCTGTGAAATGACTGCCTGCAAGCATCAGAGACTGGGTTTCTTCTTCCTTTTTGCCCTGGACCAGTGCAAGGCTGCAACCCTATGTGAGTACATCTGCCCTATAGTCCCAAACCTTCCCTTAGACTTGGGTTCTGACATCTTGGGCTGGGGGTTGGAAGGGAAATGGGGGCAAAGAGCTTAAGCAAGCGCATTTGGTTGCGCATTTGGTTACATAGTTTCACCAAGTCCCCTAATGAAGTTCTATTGGTAATAAAGCTGACATTTCAGCCTTGACTGATTCCTGGGTCTATCTTCTAAATGGGTTCCAAACTTGAATGGGAAAAAGGGATTTTATTTATTGAACCCTCCAAAACTTCAGTGCTGGGCACTGTGACAGATCCAGATCTCTTGCAGATGACACAGAAAGATCTCTGGGCCTTGCTGAGACCTCAGGCACTTGGAGACTGGAGGTGATACTTGGAAATAAGTAAGGGCTGGTCTGTAAAATGTCAATCCCTGTGGTTAGATAGTGTCAGCAACTTGGGCTTATGAGTTGGATGGACCAGTGTTTGAGTTTGGGTCTGTCATGTTTTATTTGTGGATCTTTGACAAATTACTTGAGTTCTTTGAACCTTAATTATCTCACTATAAAGTGAGAATAATTAATAATACCTGTGTTAGAGAGTTACTGTCAGGATTAAATATATAAATTTCATGGAACATATTTATAGCTCAATATATTTTAGCTTTTAATTTCTATTATTGTCAAAATTTAAGTAATTTTTTTTTAGGACAAGCATGAATGCCTCCTCGTCCCCCCTCAAAAAGGCCAAGAGGGCCCAGGGATGCTCTGTCGCCTTGCCCTACAGTGCAGGGTAGGAGGAAGTATTCTGCCACGGAGAAAGAATGCTGTAACCCCTCCCTAAGACTTCTGGTACTTTTATCTCTGGTAATAAGGTCTCTGACTACAAGGTCAAATAGTTCAAATATATTTCCTTTGTTTATAGAAGAGTTACTGGAGTTGGAATAGTCTCTGTAGTGCTGTTCAACTTTTGATATATGTTATGCAAATAATAGCTCCTATAATTCCCAGATGTATATATCTCAAATGGAACTCTGAACAAATCTTTTAAAGTGTTGTCAAATTTAGCTGCTGTCTTGATTATGTATCCTGGTGTGCCTAGATCTGTGTCTAGATATAAATAATTGAGAGTTGACTATACTAGAGGGCTTGATCTATATATTTGGAAACCTAAACTTTCTGTAAAGTTTTCCAAAGTTACTTTTGACTAGCCTTTAGTGAAAGTTTACTAACCTGTCTGTGAAATGATTAGGAAGTAGCTCTCCAGAACCAACAGGTTGAAAGTGAGGGCAAAATCATTTAATTAGTTGTTTAATCAGTTCACACAAGATTTATTTCCATTCAAAAGATGACTGATTGCAATTTATAATCTATATGGTGATGGAGAAAAAGTTAATGGAAATTTTAGTGAAAATAAAATGGTAAATAATAGTAATGAGTTTCTGAGGAGCTAATGCTCCCCATCTTGAACTTAGCTCCTGAAATTTCAAAACCAGAGGATGGTTAGAAAAAAGAAGCAAAACGTGCTTACGCCAAATGAAGGCCATTCACCATTTGATTCAAGCCCACTGGGTTTTTCCTAAAACAAGAAAGACTTACAGAGCACAAATTCAGGAACAAGCTATATAGGAGAATAAATAAATGAGTTGTGTAAGGTGGTAAACATAATTGGAAACTTAACCATCCCTTTTATTGTTCCTGTAAAGACAATACAGGAGATCTGGTTCCTGCCCTCTAGAAGAACTTTTGTCATTTGAGAAGTTTTCTTTCTTTTTTCAAGCTCCAGGCTTATTAAGCCTAGCAGAGTAAGCCATTAAGTAAATATTTGTTGATTTGTTGGATCCAAACACATTCTTGGGGAGGCTGATCTTTCACTACTAATAAAACAAGAATGGTGTTTGAAGGTAGATCAGACTTGACTAACTCATGTGCTCTTAGCTGTAGTTTCACTTTTTATACACATAGTCAATTAACACAGTGATTCAGTGCATACATTGAATGTCTCATTTGTTCCCAATTCTTTTGGAGCCATACAACATTCCAAAGACACTTTAGAACAATTCTGGAAAATTTGCTGCAGTGGCTACCTTTTGGGTCAATCAATAACCAAAGAAGATGATTAAGAAGTTATTAAAAGTATTGCTGAAAATATACTTGGTTAAATTTTACTAAGTATTTGTGGAAGCCTTTGCTGGTCTGTATCTGGTAGTCTTCAAGACTTGATGAAAACATCTCCTTTCTGAAGTTCTCCCAAACACCACTCAAAGCAAATTTAGTGACTTGTCCACAGTGTCCCAATAACAATCTATAGTTCCTGATATGTATGGTATTGTAATTATCTGCTTAGAGATTATAATATTGTTTTGAAATTGTCATCTGACTCAACCTCCTTGATATTCAACTTGATACTAGCAATTGCTGGTCCTTGGTTTCATGCCTAGCAACCAATCAGCAGTCAATCAAGCCCTTGTAGGTGTTCTGTAAGGATTAGTCAAATAAGTAAATAATAGTATAGACTCGAACTCAATTCTTCTTGAAGATGCAGTATAGTTACACAACACCGTGTGCATCTGAAAAATAATTTACTGAAGCAAATAGATGGCTCCTGAGTGTGGTTTGGAAACCACACCTATGTGACTTTTCTGGTTCTGCAGGCTCGGGTGTTAATGAGCAAAACTTTCCTCAAGCTGTGGGTGGACCTGACCGAGGTAGACCTGCAGTGAGACGGGGTCTAGGAAAACTTTTTCCCCCTCCAGAATGGGCATTTTGATTTAGGCAGCAAAGAATTAGAACCACGCAATGAAGTACCTCTCAGTCCTCGTGATGTCTGACTCCAGCCATCACTTTTGGGTCGTATAAAATTCCAGCTGGAGAATATATTTGTTCACTTCTGCTCTGTATACACATCTCTATTAAAAACACTTATCATGAAGTTAGTTATTTGTTTCTATGTCTGTGGCCAAACAGGTCTGAGACAGACTTGAGGGCAAGGCCTCTGTCTTGTTCATATTTCTATTGTGGGATGTGGTGCTTGATACATAGTATGTAATCAACAAAGGATTTTTGACGGGAATGAATAAGGGCTTATAGACTGAGAATAACTCCCTTTCTTTGTCCACTAACCTGATTCGTGTTTTCTATGCTCACCTTCTTTACAGTTCCGGGTCTGAGTCTCTTACCCAAAGTTTGGCTTTTAAAGCCAAACATTTAAAATCACACCCACAAAAATTCAGTCTTTTGATAAATATTTTTTGAGTGCTTTGTATGTGCCAGGTGCTTTGAATACAGCTATGAAGGCAGCAGCTGTGACCTCAATGAGCTCATCATATTATTAAATAGCTCATAACAGCAGTCATTAGTTAATGGTCATCACAAGCTAATGGTTTTACTCAGGATTCAGCTATCACTAAGCTCTTGAGTGCTCTGAGAAATTACTGGGCTGGAACATATATATTTGTGTAAATCATGACTTATGGGGAATAAAGTGTCATAACCTTTTCCCATAATGGAGTTGTTTTCCAGAAAAAGTGTCAAGTTTCAGAATTATGAATATTGAAAGTTTTACCAATACATCCCCTTCAGTAAACAAAAAGAAAAAGGAAATGTATAGTTTGGGTGCTACCCACACTTGAAAACAAATGGGTTTTTTGAAGATCAAATGTCAGGTTAACAGGTCAGTGGCAACAAGTAGGGGCCTTTTGGGTCTTTTTTTTTTTTTTTAAACTACAACATAATATGAAGAAAACTTTATATTTTATAATAACTTTTTCAAACACAGAGGATGCCTGGGAAGAATGCTGATAACATCATATTGTAGACTCAATTGTATTCTCAGCAGGGAGACCCTAATTGCCTTAATGATGGAAAAAAGGAGAAGAATGTACCAGCCGGAATGTTAGTACCAGAAGCGAGTGACAATTTTCTCACTTTTAATGTTAGTACATGTCAATTGTATAGTGAAGTTACATCTTACACAAAGGTTGAGTTCTACCGACAGCACATAAATTAAACTTTTCATCAACATTATCCTTGGAAATCCCTTAGGGAAAAGCCTAATGTTGGAGACTGCAGTGGCTTTATAGTGTGTCAACTTAGTTAAATTGGGACTACTTTTCCTAGAATTCCCTCCTATGTATGGTTCTGGATTAGGGTTGGCCACAAAAGAGTTTGCACATAATTTGGAAGGCAGAGGGAGATGGCAGCCGTTATGCTTGTAAGGTTGGTCTAAGGTTCTAGGAGCTGCATTGCTTGTAAATGTTGTCGCTCATCTTGTGCCTTACCTTGTTGGCTGTGGGGGTGCATTTGGGCCCGTGGCTTCTTCAGCTTCTGTCAGATCTCCTCCTTTAGCTTCTCCAAGTTCTGGACCTAGTGCATGTGTAGCTTCATGGTGAAAGGCATCAGCTCCTTCTATAGGTCACCAGCCTTAACAGGGCTGGAGATGGTCAGAAGCAGATGCGGGTCCCATTTTCTCTCTGGGTTCCAGTTACCCTTATGGGTTCTGGTGAGTGTCTTTGTCCTCTCCCATTTCATATCCAGCTTTTCTTTTCAATGCCAGTTTTGCTGAGCTATGCAGCTTCCGGCCCACTCCCAGATGCTGAGGCAACGGCGTCTTGTAGAGTTCTTTACCAACTTCCATAATTGTGTAAATTCTAACCCTTGTAGCCCGCATTCTGTATTACTCATAGTGCTTCTGCTTGCCTGCTTGAGCCCTAACTGACACAGAGACTAACATACATCAACGAAGTCTTACTGTGTTGCCCTGGCTGGCCTCAGACTCCTGGGCTCAAACAATCCTCCTGCCTCAGCCTCTCAAGTAGCTGGGATTACAGGTGTATGCCACTGCACCCTGCCTAACACACAAATTTTAATAAATCAACTGGCAGGATTTTTCTGTTTCCCACCCCCACCTCCAGCCCCCAGCCCACTGGGCACCTGATGAAGTAGTTGGCTTGAGTTTAAAAACCGAATTCAAAAAATACATAACTTTAAGCCCTAGATTCATATTCAGTGTAGTAAGATGTCTACACAGTGAGAGACACTTTATAAGCTAAGGAAAAAGCAGATTCCTGTTGCCCATTTCAATCACTGTAGAGCATGGCTCATTGAGTGGGAAGAGCATGCAAAATCAGCCATACCTATTTAAATTGTTTCTTTCTCTTTTCCTTTAGCATATATGGTCAAACTTCAATAAGTTAAATGCACCTATAATGCATTTATACACTGTAAGCGTATTGGCTTTATCATCAGACATTTTCTTCATTTTATTTTTAGTTTTAGACTTGAAGACTCTTTGCCCTCAAGTTATTTCACCCTTGGGTGCCCTTGCACTGTAGGAAACTGCATTCTGCTCTTTTCCTCTCTTTCCCCACAATCTCTGCAGTCCCGCCTTCAGCTTTAATCTTCCTTCCCAAGCACTGGAGATTTGCATGACTGCTACTTCAAAGTTGTAAACTGAGCAAATTACAGCTGTGGATTTTGTTACCGAAGCAAAATGAGCATGCCCAGGCCATTCGAAAACTTCATGAGAAACGCTCCCAGCCTTAAAAGGATTATAGAAGGATCATGATTTATCCTATTGTTCAGTAAGAAGAGCAAAGTTTCTTGGTAAGCAGATGCTCAGAAGCAGATGC
This sequence comes from Avahi laniger, assembly GCA_963575035.1. NCBI lineage: Eukaryota > Metazoa > Chordata > Mammalia > Primates > Indriidae > Avahi > Avahi laniger. Next base: position 18,312 of record CAUYSK010074089.1, on the reverse strand, counting down.
TATTTCAGTATTGTCACTTCAGAATGGTGTAAATCTTGTTTTTGGCTGTGAGTTTTAATTAATGAACTGCCTACATTAAGGTTGGATTTCTTGATTTATTGAGATTTTGTTTTACCTACGTTCTACTTAACTAAATCCTCAAGCTTCAAGCTTGATTTACTGCCTCATTTCAACTGAAAACACACTTCCCTAAACGCTATTTATAACTTTTGTAATAGGATAGTTATTGAAAAACAAACCTTTGTTCACCATAATGATATTAGAAAATTGTAAACATTCAGTATCCTCTTGTTTTCGTCTCTTCACTTCCCTATCTAAAAACACACAGAGGATCCCCATCGCCTGGAAGAGAATGTCTCAACCTTTCTTCACCTCACACATGGCCCAGTGATTTCCACTTGGCAGACAAACTCCCACGAGCTTCACGGTCCCAAGGAGGCATGCGCCCGGGATTATATTTGTAACCTGTATCCCTCTGGCCTTGCCAGTGCAAACGAGGTCACAGTTTAACCTAGTATCTCTTGATTGATGGTCTCCACCTGCATGAGAACAGGATGCCCTTCTCAGATTCCTTCTAATTCCCTTCAGGGAGTCTCCAGGGGTGTTTCACATGGGCTCCCAGCCCTCTGCGTGTGTCTGGGCTGTTTCTCGGTCCCAGCCTGTTGATCCTTGCACTGGCCAAGAGTGACACTTCCTCTACTTTGCTGACTTCAAGGTGCATTACTCCTTTTAAGAACAGACACGAACCCTTTCTTAATTCTTCCCAGACCTACTGAGACCAGGCATTGATGTTAACCAAGACTTTACTAAATGGTTAGGACAACAGGAAGTTACAGCAAAGAGACTTACAACTGGTTGATAAATATGGAGGCTCTTAAAGCCATACACTGTAGCCCACCATCATTCTGGAGCGTCTTATTGAGTCCCGGCTGTAGAGTTTCTTCTCCAACTAGCTGCCAACCTCCTGCCCTGCTGAGGATGGCAACTACCCTTACCGCCACTCAAGCAGTCTGGATGTTTGGGGCTCTGAGCCTAAGAGCAAAGCCCAGAGAAGAAGGAATTCCCTCCTCCTCCCCTGTTTAAGGTCTGCCTTACCAGTTGTCACTCCCAGTCCATCAATCTGCTTCTTCCCAGGATGACTGAGAGTGGGAAAGTCCTCTCCCGTTAAGGGAGACCTCATTTCCTATCCACAGTTAGGGCTTTGTCTTCAAAGTAAACCATATTGGAACCCAGTAGTGCAGCTCCATACAATGGATAAACAGACGAAGGAGGGTCACTTCCTTATATTTACCTCTTCTAAATTGTGAAAGAAATGATGGCTCCTTCTTTTCTATTTCTCAAAGTCTTAGTTGAGTAGTTTGAAATATTATCAGGTAAATCGAGTTGTGCCAAGTTAAGACCAGCTTACCTTTAAGCCTTTGTCTAATATGAAGTGAAAACTGTGCCTGTCTGTTCTGTCTGTGATCTCAGCTTCTCATGTCCCCGTGGCAACTGCTCAATTTGAAGCCCGCATATCTTTATGAGATACGAAGTGTCTTCTTTAGATTGCAAAGTACGATCTAAATCCGTATGTAGAAGGAAACCCACCTCTAGGGGAAATTATTTGCAGAATATAAATCTGCTTTAAAATCTTTTACTTTACTACCATAGCTTCTCAAGCTTTTCTATGTCATTTACGTAATTAAATAACTCGTTGATGTGTCAGTCAGTACAGACTAGATTGTGCTGAAATAACAAGCAATCCTCAAATTTTAAGTGGCTTAAAAAAACAAAGATTTGTTTCTCACTTATGTTGTATATCTATCTAAGGTTGGCTTGGAGGCTATGTTCATTGTAATTACATAGGGACCTAGGATTGTGGAGTAGTTTTCTTCTCAAACGTTGCCCACCTCTGTGTAGTAGAAAAAGAGCTTCAGAGGTTTTTGTACTGTTCTTTTAAAGTTTCCAACTCACTTATGTATCCCTCACTCAAACACAAGGGAGCCAGAAAGTTCAATCCTACAATGACACTATCCAGATGCCTTTTCTGAGATTTGAAACCATGTATTCAGCTGTGTATTGAATATCTCACAGCCACATACTAATAGATCAAGTCTACTGATATTCACCAAGCCCAGTTATTGCACTAAAACAGTGCTTTACATGTATAACTAATTTTAACCTTAGTAATACTCCCATGAGGTAGATGCTATTACAATCTCCATTTTACAAGTGCAGGAACTGGGGTACAGTAAGGATGAATAACTTGTCATGAATGCACAGCTTTTAAATGGTAAAGCTGGGATTTGAATCTAGGCAGTCTGGCTTCACAGGCCACATTCTTAACCATCCACTGTCTACATCCCATTCAACTTGCCCAAACTGAGCTCGTCATCTGCCTACCACCTCCCCTAAAACTGCACCCACTCTTTCTGCATTATCCCTAATTTGGGTAAATGGCACACTACCAGCTACCTGGTTACAAAGATCAAAAATCTGAGAGTTGTCTCCGATGCTCCTTTTTCTTTGAATTTCCATGTCCAATCCAAGCTAATTCTCAAGGCTGACCTCCACAACTGTCTTCTCTCACCTTGGCACTAAAGTCCTCTCTTCAATGAGTTCTAGAATCATGTCTTACTGTAATCTGTTTCTCATAGTGCAGTCAGAATGAATGTCTATGAATATGTATCTGAAGAATCTGATTGTATTAATCTCTTGCTAAAAACCCCGTATTCATTTCCTGTTTCCTAGGAAGTAAAGTCTAGAATTTTATTGTTGTTCCTTCTGCTGAACAACATCTCCCACCACACATACTCTCACTTAATTAACTACTGCAAATTTCGGCTTAACTGTTACTTCTTTTACAGAGATTTCCAGACTGGGTCAGGTCACCTTTTTTAATACTTTGCAAGGTGATGTACTTATTATTAAACATGTGTTAATTACATTTATATTGACTGGTTCAATTTTTGTTTTCATTAGAAAATAAGTTTTATGACGGCAGGAAGAGTGTTTATTTTGCTCATTGCTGTATCTGTGGCACCTTAACACAGTGCCCGGCACAGGGCAAGGCATTCAATATATATTTATTGAATGAATGAACGAATGATTGAATGCATGAATATGTATTCCTAGCAACAAATTACTTGCAATTCACGTCACTGCAGATTACAACATTGCAGGTGAGAATCTCTTATCGGGCATTACTGAACTTCGTTAGCTAACAAAAAGTGTGAGGCAGTAGGAGAAACCTGGGCTTTGATCTTAGGCCTGCGTTCAGATGCCAGGTTGCCATTGGCATCGGGTGACAGTGGTACGTTTTCTAAATGCTCTAAGAATAATCTCATCAGTAAACTGGGAAGAAAAATCACATCAAAGAATTGACCTGGAAATTAAGTCATGTGATGTTACCCATCATCCAGGAGTCTCCGGTAGCAATCTCACTCTGTGCTTTGCCAACTCTACCTTTTGCTAGGGCTTCAAAGTAATAGGTCTGTCTGTGCCTCTCCCTCCACCAGAAATACCACCACCTACATTCACTTGCTTAAAATCCAGTTAAAACTCATCTTTTAAAATAAAATTTCCAAGATGATTGTTTCTGTTTCCTCCATATTTAAATAGAGAGTTCACGCTACATTGACTTGTGCTTGATCATACTTGGGTTTGTGGATATTTTCCAATTGATTACCTTGACAGATTACAACTCCCTGGAGGTAGTTCCTTTGTTTTGCGTGCTGCAAAGTGCCTTGTACAAAGTCGGCAAGCAGAGTCTTGATCAGTTGTTGTTGAATTCATTCACTCATCCTATGTGGGAAATAGAGATTGTTCTATTCGTATTTGTTTCTCACAATTGTAAGTTTCAGTCAGGACCATTTTAAACACATGAAAACAAAACAAACCAAAACCAAAATCAAAACAAAAAAAACTCATGCTGACAGATTATGATGCAGTTACTTTTAATCTTTGCTTTGTCTTGTTTGACACATAAACTAACCCTGGGGTGGTTTTGTTTAAAAAAAAAGCTTGGATTTCTCAAAGAAACAATTTTCAGTGGAAAAGAAGAACCAATTTTTCTTAGCTTATCTGTTAAAACTGAACATGTCAAAAAAATACTTTGAAAAAATAAATTTTAAAAAAATCATTAAAGAAGACACAAATAACTTGAATAGTCTTATATCTATCAAATAAATTGAATCTATAGTTAAAAGCCTCCCCCTGCTCCCAACCAAACAAAAAAACCTCTAGGCTCAGAAGCCTTCCCTAGTGAATTCTACCAAACATTAATAATAATAATAATCCTATACAAAGTTCTTCCAGAAAATTAAAGAAAAGTGAGTACTCATCAATTCATTTGTAAGATCAGCATTATCTTGAGGTATCCAATGTCCCTCATGAAAACAGAAGCAAAATCCTTAACAAAGTATTAGCAAATTGGATTCAGCAATATGAAAAAAGGCTGATACAACATGACTAAGGGATGTTTATCCCAGGAATGCAGGGTTGGTTCAACATTAAAAAAAATCTCTGTAATTCACTATATCAACAGTCTAAAAAAAGCCATATGATTATCTCAATAGATGCAAAAAAGACTTTGACTAAATTTAACTCTATTAATGAAAAAAAAAAAAAGTAGCAAACTAGGAATAGAAGGGAATGCCCTCAACCTGATAGTGTGCATCTATCTATCAAAAAAAAAAAAAATCTAAAAAAAAAAAAACCAAAAACCTTAATAGTGATTGACTAAATATCTTCCCTATAAGGTCAGGAACAATGAAGGATTCCCATTATTACTACATCTTTTAATATTGTACTGGAGGTCCAATAAGGTCCAAGAGCAATAAGGCAAGAAAACAAGTAAAAGGCATACATTTTGTAAAGGAAAATTTACAACTTTGTATTCTCAGATGACATCATTGTCTACATAGCAGATCTCAAGGAATCTACCATCAAGATATACATCTAATAAATAAATTTAGCAAAGTTTCAGGATATAAGATCAACATACCAAAAAAATCAACTGCATTTCTATATACTGTAATGTATAATTGGAAACAGAAAAATTTTGAAAGTACTATTTAAGATAGCATCCAAAACACAGAAACTTAAAGATAAACCCAACAAAATATTTGCAACATTTGTGTGCTGAAAGCTAAAAATCATTGATGACAGAAATCAGAGAAGACCTAAATAAATGGAGAACACACTGTTTTTGTGAATCAGAAGACTCAATATTGTCAAGATGTCAATTTTCCCCAAATTGACACATAGATTAATTCCAATTAAAATCCCAGGAGACTTTTTGTGGAAATCAACAAACTGATTCTAAACATTAGATGGAAAAGCAAAAGACATAGAATAACAATTTTGCAAAAGAAGAGGAAAGTTGGAGGACTAACCCTACCTGATTTCAAAACTTACTCTAAAGCTACAGTAATTAAGACAGCGTGGTATTGGCAAAAGGATAGACACATAGATCAATTGAACAGAGTAAAGAGCATAGAAATAGACCTCATAAATATCGATTTCCAGCAAATATACCAAGATAATACAAAAAAAGATAGCCTTTTAAACAAATGGTGCTGGAGTATTTATTTGAACATCCACGTGCAAAACACGAACCTGAGCCCATATCTCACACCGTATTTTAAGAGTTACCTGGAAATAGATTAGAGACCTAAGTTTAAAATTAAAACTATAAATTCCTTATAGGAAGAAAACATAGAAAACAATTTGTGATATTGGCTTAGGCAAAGATTTCTTAGAAAGGATACCAAAAGCATGATTCATAAAAGAAAAAAGCAGATAAATTAGATTTCAGCAAAATCTAAAACTGCTCTTCAAATGACATAGTGAAGAGAATGAAAGGACAAACCAAAGATAGGGAGAAAGTGTTTGCAAAACACCCATCTCATAAAAGACTGATAACCATTCTTAATTGGTTTGTTTCCATATTGAGATCTGAGAGTTAATACAGAACTCTCAATACTTAAGAAAACAAACAAACCAATTAAAAGTGGGCAACAGATACTTCATGAAAAAATAAGATACATATGGCAAATAAGCACATGAAAAGATGTTCACCAGTGTTACTCATTGGAGAAATGTAAGTTAAAAGCACAATAAGATAACCACTACACACCTGCTATAATGGCTCTAACAACAACAAACTGATGTTATAAGATGCTTGTAAGGATATTGAGTAACTGAAGTGCTCATTTACTCCTGGGAATGCAAAATGTTACAGCCACTATGGAAACATTTTGACGATTTCTTTTGATGTTAAACATAGGATTCAGAAAACTTCTATTTAGATATTTATCCAAGAGAAATGAAAACCTGAGTCTACCCAAAAACCTGTATGTGAATGTTTATAGCAGCTTTATTCATAATTATCTCAAACTAGAAACAACTGAACAACCAAATACTGAATGGATAAATTGTGGTACATCCATAATGGAATACTACTCATCGACAAAAAGGAATGAACTGCTAATACACTCACAACATTGCTGAATTTAAAAGTATTTTGCCAAGTGAAAGAAGTCGGATTCAGGCCACATGTTGTATGATTCCATTAATATGACATTCTTGAAAAGGCAGAAATAGAAACCAGATCTATGGTTGCAGATTACCAGGGGATAGAGTAGGGGTCAGGGCTTGACTACATAGGTGCCTGAAGAATCTTTTTAAGATGATGAAAATATCCTTTACCTTGATTGGAATGGTGGTTACATGACTGTATAAACTTCTCAATATATATAGAACTGTACATTTTAAAAGATGAATTTTATTATTTGTTAATTATACTTAAATTAAAGAAACAAGCTTTCATAGGCCTCCTAAAGAAAACATGTGTGAATAAAATTACGAAAGAATCAAGATCAGCTCAGTGTGGCTGATCTTTCTTCTGCTCCAGCTGCTCCTTCAAACCCTATCTCACCTGGAGCTGGGCTGATTGTCGTGCGCAGGTGGATTCAGGAGGGAAGGAGGAAACTGCTTTCTGAGCAATAGCTCAACACTGTTTGGCTGGGAATTCCTTGCTTCATACAGGGAAAATTCTATTCTGCTTGAAAACAGTAATTAAAAAAAGAAATGAACTATCAAATTTACCTATGAAGGAATAAAAAAATTCTGGCTTGAATACTTTTTAATCCAGTTTGCTGATGGGTTAAGGCCATCTTCAGAAGAGATGTTCATCTTTTTCAATTTTCACATTTCATAAAACCCATGGATCTTAGATTCTCTGTCTTGGATATCTTCTTTCCTATGTCTGAATGTGTGCATCTCAAAAGAAATAGTCTTATCTTTAAGGTACAAGGAACATTTCCAGTATGTTTTGCCAAAAAAAACATGTATTGGGGTAGGGAGCAATTGCACAACAATGAAAAATTGTGACGTAGCATTTAAGAGATTCCTGCAGTTCTCCAAACTGGTTTAACAGCTATGAAGTAGTTCAAAGAAAAAGGTGCAGGTCAAATATTATCTTGGATATTTACATTTTGGAAGACTTGCCTTTTTTCTCCCTTTAATCGTCTTACTAGGAGATCTCATCAAGCATATTTCATATCCATATTGCTAAATACCTCTGGAAATTCAAAGACCAGCACCAAGGTGTCTTATTTCAAATGTGGAGCCTCATGGTTTCCCATGATGGTCTTTTATTTTCTCTTCTGTACTTTGAGGCCCCACATTTTTTTTTACAGGGGCTTGAATAAAGATTTGGGTGAGTTACCTATGCCTTAGGATCTGGCATAGAAATATATGATGCAATATGTGCATCTCAATATTTCTGATATTTTCTGGGACTTTCACAATGAAAAGTTTTTTCTTTCCAGTTGTCAAATCTTGTGTCCCAGATTTTGTTGGAGAAATATAGCTATTCTACGTAGAAGGGTAAAGATGGGCTTAATAAAATCTAACCTCGAAAACTCTATACCAGTTCTCAACAAATTATATCTTAACTGAAATAGGTCCATTTTTTTTTAATTTTATGAGATCAGTATGATGGTATTTAATGGCATGAAAATACTGGGAAAAATGTGATTGTACGAAAAATAATTTTTGAAAGTGTATAAATAATAATTACTGAATAGACTTATTGCTCAGCTAAGAACCTGATGTCTTAAACCATCAGAAAACTTTTGTTATAATTCATTTGTCTTTATTTCTTTTATCTTTTGTTTATTTTTTTATTAAAATGGATTTATTTGAATTATATGAGGTCTGTCCAGAAAGTATCCAGCCATGTAAAATGAATATGTATATTAAAAATGGCTGGTTACTTTCTGGACAGACCTTGTATTTGGGAGGACTTTCTGTATGTAAAAATCAATATGCCAGAGTATGATTCTTACTGAGTAGAACTAGTTACAACATAGAACACAGGGAAAGTTCCCATACTATAGATTTCCAGTATTCAAGAGAGGGACCATGGCATTAATAATATCTCTCTCCCTAAGATATTTAAACTGAAATTGCCTAGACAGAACACTTAAACTTTACCCCCAAAATCTGCTTTTTCATCTTTTCTGGTGCTTATGTTTAAAAGTCATTGTTTACCTCTTTCTCCCTCAACTCTCAAATTTAACCCATGAGTCTTGAATACATCTCAAATCTGTCCATTTCCTATATCTCCATGGCACTAGTCCAAGTCATCTTCTTCTCTTACCAAGAGCAGAGATTGGCAAACTTGTTTTGCGAATGGCCGGATGGTAAATAACTTTGGCTTTGTGGGCCATACAGTCTCTGAGGCAACTGCTCAACTCGGCCACCGTAGCACAGAAGCAGCCATGGAAGGCAAATGAGTGTGTACGGCTGGGTTCCAGCATAATTTTAAATAGGAAATCAGACCCTTGGGTAGTAGTTTGCTGACTCTTGATCTGGACTATTCAATCAGCTTCTTACTCCCCATAGCCACGCTTGCTCCCCTCTAATTCCTTTATAATGCAACCAAAATTACCTCCTGACAACAGAAATCTGATCACTTAACATATGCTGAAGGCTTTCTATTGTTCTAAGATCTAAATTTCTTACCATGGCCAAAAGGCCCAGCATTTTCTGATCTACTGCTCTTGCCTCATGCAGTATCATTTTCTTTAGTCTCTATATCTCACTCACAGGGACTGTTCTTGTCTCTTAGAATTCTCTCTCCAACTAACGTTGTCCAGTGAACTCCTCGTTATCCTCCAAGTCTCAGTTTGTATGTTAGGTACTTAAAAAGATCTTCTCTGACTACCACCTTCATTCAGACTAGTTTAGATACTACTGGAATTACCCCCTTCATAGCAATTTAATTAAATAGTTAATTTTATAATTATTTGTTTAATGTTTCTTCCATTACACGGTAAGCTCCCTGAGAGTAAGGATCACATCTTGTTCATTGCTGTGTCTCCTGACTCCAACACAGTACCTGCTACACAGCACATATGTCAGTTAGTGATTCATTTGGCTGCAAATAGCAGAATCTGATTGCAATAGTGGAACCAAATAGAGAATTTTTATCACATAGGAAAAACATTGAAGATAATCAGTCCAGTGCTGGTACAGCATCTCCACAATGCCATCAAGTCTCAATGATCCATTTCTTTTTCTACTCTGTGTCCTCATAGTTACAAGATGGCTGCCACAGTCTGTATTCCAGACAGCAAGGTCAAAGATACTGCCAGATGAGTCTCTCCCCTTGAAAAAAAAAAAAGAAAAAAACCTCTTCCCTGTGCATCTCATTGTTTAGCCCTGATAACATGGCAACCCTTGATGGCAAGTAAATCTGGGAGATTACCATTTTAGCAGAACACATTGACATCTTGAAAGAGATGGGATTATATTAGGAGTAAAAGGAGATGAATATTGAATAGGCAAGTAGTAGTGTCTACCCTAGTAGACAGGTTCAATAAATATGTTTTGAATAAGCAAAGGCCTCAAAACTGATTGAAGTTGAAATAATTCTATTGCAGAAAAAGAATATGAATAACAATGGCACCTGAATTACATCAAATTTCTTATTTTTAACCAATTTCACTCTTGTACTTAATTTTATTGGTCTTCATAAATGTTTCCAAGGGTCAGAAAAAATGCAATTAGAAGGGCAAAATCCAAATTTACAATAGTTGTTTGGTGTTTTTGGCTTTTACTCCTGTGGAGATCTTCAAACAATGCTATGCTGGAATGGCTTTAGTAATATGTGCATTTTAAGCCAACATTATTTTCTTTGGAAACATCTTATTACGAAATTATAATATATAAATATTTTAGCAGTAATAATATGGGTAATAGTCCTTAATGGCCTGATCTGCCTATGGGCTCCTAGTTCAGAATGTACTATTATTTTCAGGCAACACTACAAAAATCTGATTTTATGTTGCCCTGCTGTGAATATCTTTAAGTCAAATAGCAGCAGTGATGCTCTTCTCTTATTTATTAAATATTTTTTAATAGCTCCCTAACCTACATTCTGAGGACTCTCTGTATAAAATGTAACCAAGAGACAGTATTAATAACAAAAGCATCCAATCTTCTGCTGTTTCTTCTTTCAGTGTAAACTATTTTTTGCAGTTCTGATTCAGTTTAGAAAAGTGAAAATTGGATTTTTCTGAGATATTAAAGAATTGGAGCAAAGATGTGTTTTTAGGATTGAGGTACAATATTAAGAATCTCAAAGTGCTTAATAGCACTTGGGATCTTGTCATCTGAAAAACTTAAATCATTTCACAAATATCAGCCCCTTGGCCAATGTCTTGGACCTGTTGAGCTGCCCAGCAAACTTGTCTCTCTTCTTGGTCAGTGCTCCCTGACTTTCTTTGGGGCATCACTTCTCCCATTGGGTGCAGATGTGATGGGATTGCTAGCACTCAAGCCAGAAGGTGGACTTCTCTCCTAAGACTTTGGAGCACTTCTTCTGTTTTGGGGTCTATTTATCAGACCACTACCACAGATGAAACTGTTCAGAAGCTGTCCTGTTTCCCGTCCTTCTATGACCTGACTCTCCAACCTCCCTTTGATTCTGTGAGCTGGTTTACATCCTTCCAACAAATTCCTTTCCTGTTGGCTGCAGTTGCTGCAACCAAAGAGCCTTAGTGATACAATCCTCTGGACTCGAATATAAGCTCCATGATGCAGGAGTTGTGGTAGAGGCTGCTAGAGAGATAGCCAGTACCCTTTCTTCTTTACTAACAGATTCCTGGTTTTATTTGGGGTGGGAATATAACCAGTTAAAAATTTTCACCCTCCTGTTCTGGTTTGCAGTTGTGGGTGACTGTGTGATATAGCTCTAGTCAGTGGTGTATGAACAGAATTCTGTTGAAGATTTCTGTGAAGACTTTGCTTTCCTAACATGGGCATTGCCTCTGCCTTCATCTGTTTCTCCTTTTGCTTGTTTGGAAGGCAGATATAATTCCTCACAGTGGAAGAGGTATCTTATGATCATAAAATGACAAGTATGAGTACAGAAACCCAACCCTTTACAGAGGGTTAGCAGAAAGGTAGAGAGAAGCTTTGTCCTTGATGACATCATAGCACACCCCACCAGCCCTGACTGCTTCCCTTGTGATTTATTATTAAATGAAAATCATAAAACCCTCTTTGGTAAAGCCACTAGGGTGAAATTTACGGTTACTAAGTGCCATACATGTTCCTAACTGATATGGCTGTTTTGTCTATTTTATTCAGTGTTTTAACCCCTGCTCGTAAAATAAGGTCTGACATATGGTAGACATTAAAATGTATTTAATAAATGAATGAATGAGTAAAAAATGAATTCTAATCACTAACAAGAGAATCTTCAGTTCTGTACATAATCCTTTCATCGTCACCATCTTACAGAGGGGGACAATGATACGTGACACATACATTTCATGTATTTGCTGTTAGTGGTTGCATCACTTGACTTAACCATTCTGATGCATTGACATTATCCAACTATGTTGCAGAAGAGAAAATACATTTGTGGGAAGAGAAAGAATATATGTGAAAAAGTGAATAAATCATTATTTAATAATAAATAATAATAAAAATAATAAATAATAATAAATAATAAATAAATAAATTCTGACCTGGGAAATATGGCAAAATGAGATATTTCAGACTTTGAGGTTTTACTTTGTTTCTTTATTCCATTGTCCTGGTCTTTTCCTGCCAGTAGGTTGTATATACTAACTTATGGTTCATGCTCAACTTAACATACCATCATTTTGTCCTTCAGAGATAGAACAACTGAACTGCTATCTATAGGACATAAACTCTGAGTTATTCTCCCAATAATCATGAATACTTGGGGCATGGACACCTTTATTCTATTGTCCGCCCCTTCTTGTGATCCGCAGCGCCATGTTGGTTGTAACACTCTTGTCCGTTGGCTCCACCTTCTGGTCCTCTGCCCTAACATGCTGGGGCTGGGACTACAGATACTTTTCTTCTTTGCCAGCTGGTTCCCACTGAGTTCCACCAATAGGGGACGCTAGAGGAAGATTGGAAGGCAGGAGGAAAGGAAGACTTGATCCTTCCTGTTTATTTGTTTTACTGCCAGTGTCACTTCAGAAATGGCCCTTCATCTTGTCAGTGGCAGTTTGTTCTAGTCAACAGCTTTTGTTTTCATCAGTTAGCCCAATATTTGTCTCAGCATCCCCATCAGAGGTACCAGTACCAGCTGGACAGTGTCCCCTTCCCCGAGGTTTGAGTACCAGCTCAGTGTGACACTTCTTCCAACCTCATAGGTTTTAATCACCCCAACCTCTTTCCGTTTGTTTCCCCAGCCCTGAGGGGAGCAGCCACCTCCTCTTTGTGTTACTTTGATGTTCCCTTCCTGTCTTTCCAGTCCTCTAACATCTGCCCAACCAATTCCTTTTATCTTATTTTCTCTGTTAGAACAATGGAGGCAGTTTCTGTTAACTGAACCTTGACTCATACGTGCACATGTCTAAAATGGCAGGATGGTGGCTGATGAGAACACACCTTGTGTGAGAAACCTTTTCCTCAGTCTCTGATTACCTCTCCAGCCTCCGCAGCAACCAAACAGCTCTGCTTTGTATACATATTTGGCTTCCATGTAAGATTCTGCTTCCACGGCTTAAAAACGTTGAAAAACCACTGAACTGAGCTAACTGGTTTTTAATATCAAGGAATGACTTAAATACAGAACTTAAGAAAATTGTAGTCCAAAAAACCTTTATTTTGAGAAAATTAAAGAATGCTAAATAGTTAATAAGTCACCAAGACCTGTGAAATCTTCAGAATCCAAAGCTGCCATCTCCTCAGCGTCCTCCTAACCGGTTGCAATGCTTCCAATTTCTTCCTTTCACCCCATGAAAATCCTGACTGTCCTTCAGAGCCCCGCTCTATTCCCTCCCATTTTAGAGAGCCTTCCTGAGCCATGCAAGCCAGTGCTCATCTCTTTCTTTTGTAACTCCCTGTGACATGGGGCCAATTCACTGAATCAAGCACAGCACTGTTCTCAGTCCCCAGAGGGCTTATAAGAGTTGTTAAGGCACAGGACAAATACTATTCATTTGCATTTTGTGCCAACTAGGCAATAGAAAGTAGGAAAAATAGCAAAGAGTGGGAATTAGAAGATCTGGATTCGTGTTTGATGTCTAACCTCATATAAGTCATTCATTTCACCAATATTTTTGGAGCACTTTCCTAGTGTTAATGCAACTGAGACTCAAAAAAGTGATTTATCTGTGAAGTGAAGAGAATAAATAATACCCATCTTAGAGATTATGTCAGGCTTACATGAGTTACAAGATGTAAAACTGCTCTATAACTGTTAATTGTATTATGGTAAATTTTCTAAATGCACCATTATATTAAATTTTATATGGTCAATACTCTCAAGGTAATTACATGAAAAGACTTGAGTGTTTTCTCTTGGCCACTTGATCTTGTTAGGGTTTTATGATATTAATCTGATTTGGTTGTGTCACTCACAGCACTTGTTAAAGATCTTAAATGTTCTAACTGATGCTAGCTATTACCCCACATCACTGGACACACAGCCAGATACCATGATACAGTCCCTACAAATTATCCATCAGTCTCTGGAGTCTTGCCAGGACTCTATTCAGCCAAAGAGCTCAGGCTTGAATCGATTAGACATCCAAGTATAATAGTTACCCAATAAATGCTTTTGAATGCCTGCATCAGCGAGAACTGAACAGGTGCCAATGATCACCTGGTTCATCAAGACAAGGTGTGGGAACAATGACTAAAGTTGCTAAAAGCCTTGGGAGTTTCTCTCCTCTGCCCCAATTCTTTACACAATTATTTACCACTTTTTTGGGGGTTCCCACCATGAGATACTATAAACTTTATTTTACAAAAAGATCCTTTCTGATAATGTTCTCTCTTCAATTTCAGATATTTTTAATGCAAAACAAAAATAATCTGATGTTGCTTTTTGTTGAGGACCACTCGTCCTGAGCATTTCTAGTTTATAGTTCTGGAAATTACCCAGCCTTAGGAAGTGGAATGCCTTAGTTTGGGTTCCCTGGAAAGCAGAGCCTGGGACAAGGAGTTGGGTGCAGGTGGTTAATTTGGGAGGTGATTCTAGGAAGCAGGAGTGAGGGAGCCAGGATAGTGAGTCAGCAAAGAAGGAATCTGCCGGGAGCAATGTGGGGAAGGCAATTCTGCTGAGACTGCCTGAGCAGCTTATAGAATGCATCCTAGAATTGTCCTCCTGCAAGACAGTGGTTCCTGCCCCCGCATTGATTGAGGATTTCCCCATAAGCTCTGCCTCCCCTGCACTTCCAGGATCTGCTCCTCATGCCCAGACGAGTAAGCTCTGTGGTATGGAGCAGAATGGGGTGTGGCACGCATTTGCAGTGGGATACCAGCATCTCGCATGTCACTGTCTATTGCAGCCATGGCGGGCTGACATCAGAAGTGAGGCAAGGACATGTGAAAAGGGCACCAGAGGTACCTGCTCATGGAAATTATGCTTTCGTGGGTACAGATTATCCAAATTATGAAATATTTACATGCAACTGGTAGTTGGTAGTTGTTCTCAACAACAATAGTGTCATCCAAATTTATTGAGTCTTCTGTGTGCCAGGCTCTGTAGTAAGCACTTTAAAAAGATTTCCTTCAGTTAACTATTATGATTATTATTATTAAAATAACTATAGTTGCATGCAATTAAATTGCAATCAAAATAACATCAGCCATTTTTTTCCTTATTAGTATTAATAGTAGTAACAATAAATACATATTGTGCACACAATCAAGACAGCTTCAGCTCTGGCTTAAATAGGAGCCTAACTTCTGCATCATATTTTATTTTGAAATAGCCAAAGATGATACCAACTACCTTGTTTTATCAGTGGTAGTAGGGAAGAAAGGGTGGAGTAATATCCAACAAGCCGGTTATGTGCAGAAAGTGCAGCCTATTGTGACTGTTACAGATGAGGCATACGCTGAGTTGGAGAAAAGTCAAGAATTTTTGCTCTGGGCTACACCTACTTTTCTCCTCCCTAATTTTTTTAAAATGTTAAAAAAAAATCAAGCCAAGAAATGTCCTTTTTAATAACTTGTATTTTTAATTTGCCAATAAGAAGTATGTTAGATCCAATCATTTGGAGCAGTTTCCACTTGGCTTTTAACTATAAAATTCCCTGAAAGGAAAAATGTTTAAGAGCTTTCTGTTCTAGGGACCGCAAACTGAAAAAAGAACCAGGCCCATTGGGCCGCTCTTATTCAGCGCTAGAGGCAGGGAAAATGGCAGGCATAGTGACGCTCCAGGGAACCTGTGCTGGGGAGTGGACCCGGTGGTCATCCAGGCTTCTCTGATCACCCAGGTCTGATCTCTCCTTTCCAGAAAACTTCACATGTGAACATCAAAGGCCAAAGAACAGCTAGAAGGCTGGTGTCAGTGCTCAGATAACTGTTTTTACACATATATGTGAATTTCATCTTGCTGCCTTCCTAGGGCGATGATATGTAACTCACCGTTACAAGACACCAGGAGGAGTATGACCACGTTGTTGATGTGTGAGGCTGCCATTGGGAAAACAGTGCTAAGAGGCAGGAGCTCTGCATCTCCACTCCTGGCTCAGCAGGGAACTGGCTACAGGACCTCTGGCGAGTTACTTCCATGTTCCATTCCTCAGCTTCCCCAGTGTTAAAATGCTGGGGCCAGACTAGCTGAGCTGTAAACTCCCATTCAACTTCACATTCTGTGATTTATTGTGCAGAGTTCAATAATACTTTTTTTCTTGTCTTGCTGGGAATATAGTTAAACATAGAAGAGAGTAAGAACAGAGAAATACCAAAATCACAATACATTTTAAAGTCAAACAGAAATAGATTTCATAGCAGATTAGCTATACTTTCACTCCACTTGGATTATTTTTTTCAAATGTTCAGATTTATTTTTAAGCTATACTTTAATAAAAAATATGCTCTGTACCCATGTTTTTTTCCCCTTCTTCAACTGATTCTTAGACTTTCTACCACTTATTTATTTATCTGGAAATTCTAGTAAAGTTTCTCAAATGGAATGATTCATTGATTTAAATCTGTCTTCCTCCAAAAAAACTGGAGGTGGCTTCTTGGTATGTAGGTGGTGGTGGTATTAAGAGAGCTGGCATTGTTACACTATTGATCCTTCACTTGACTGCTGGTGCTTTAGGATTTTCTAATCCTTCTACCTGGTGATTTTCCTCATGCTATGTTTACTGTTTTACTTTTTAACTTCCAAATTCTTCAATTCTGAACTCTTTCTAGTTGATACTCTTTAGAAACATAATTTCTAAATCTATCAATTGCACTCTGGAGATCCGGTTCTTTTTTAAAGGTAATTCTAAGTCCTCCGTTCAATTCAGGTATATCTCAATACAGTGACCCAAAATAAAAAGTGGACCTTCTTTTCCTCTCCTTTTTTTAAACCAGATTTTTAAACAAATAATTTTAAATGCTATTAAAGTTGAACTAACAGACTTGAAAATGAGTGAACTCCTTAACAAAGTACAAAATAAAGTCTAACAAATGTGAGGCAGCATCATAGCACCTCATCTACCATAGCAAAAACAATGTAAATGTCTAAAAATAGAAGTTTAATTAAATAAATGATGGTACATTTGAAAAATTGTTCTAATTATATTGCTGAACAACAAAAGCAGGCTATATAACATAATTTACAATATAATTTATTTTTAAATTTTAAGACTGTGCAACGCATAGAAAAAAGACTGGAAGAATATACAGCCAGAAACATTCACAGGAACTATGTATTAGGAAGTTTGGAAATTATGAGTCATTTTTAATTTTTTTCTTGTTTATTATCTGAAGTTTCCTAAAATGTCTACAAGAAACATGTATTATTTTGAAATAAGAAGGAATAATACAAAAGTAAATTTTAGGTGAATGAAACAGTAAATGTAAAAATAACATAGTAAAAATCTGAGAAGAAAATTTAGGAGACTATATTTAAGATATGGGGACAGGGAGATCCTGCAAAAAATAGGGAACTCAGAAACTGTAAGAGAAAAGATAAATAGATTCGACTTTATGAGACCTTAAATGTTTTGTGTCATAAAAGATACCATAAAAATGCGCAAAAAAGAAAAATAGGTTGAAAAATATTTGCAACGTATATAGCAGATGAGGAGTTAATCTCTTTAATATATATACAACTTCCACAAACACATTAACAAGAGAAACACAAACAACTCAACAGTAAAATGAACTGAGCATGCAGATAGGCACTTCACACAACTGTAAAGACATATGACATTTGAAACATGTTTGTCTTAGTCCATTTTGTGCTGCTGTAACAGAGTACCAAAGACTGGGTAACTTCTAAAGAAAACAAATTTATTTCTCACAATTCTGGAGCCTGGGAAATCCAAGATCAAGGTGCTGTACCTGGTGAGGACCTTCTTGCTGTGTCATGCCAAGGCAATAATGGCATTATCCATTCATGAGGGCAGAGCCCTCATGACCTAATCATCTCTTAGAGGTCCCACCTCTGAACACCGTTGTATTGGGGATTAAGTTTCTAACCCATGAACTTTGGGGGCACATTCAAACCATAGCAATGTCCCATCTTCCCAGGCCTAAGGTTAACTAGCACTGCCTGGGCCTGGGTTGGGAGGTGGGCAGGTGTGGCCTCTAAGGAGATGGGCTCCTCGGGGCTTCCTTCAGGATAACTTGCTGTGTGAGGCAGAACTGGTTGATAGCCTCCAGCTGCTACATCTTCACACCTGCCGCAGCGCTCATGGTCTTTCTGGGTTGGACAATCTTTATTCTGGGGCCCTCAATGACCTGGTTGAGACTTTCTCAGGACTACGCTTTTCCTATCCAATCCTTCTTTCTCTCCCTCCTTCCCAGGTGTCAGACCCACAT
>CAUYSK010074088.1:0-94502 GCA_963575035.1 Avahi laniger | reverse complement strand
TAGAGCATAGAAGAGTTCAGAGCCACTGTTCATCCTTGAAATAAGTATCTGACTTCCCAAGGGTATGACCTGACTCAGATATGGGTGCATACCTATATGAAAGTGTCTTATTTTAAAAAATGAATCAAACTTTTTTTTTTTATATGTTTGCTGACCATTAGTCTGTCTTCTTTTGAAAAGTTTCTGTTCATTTCCTTTTCCCATTGTTGATGGGTTTGTTTGATTTTTTCTTGTTGATTTTTTCGAGTTCTAGATAGATTCTAGTTATCAGCCCTTTATCCAATGTGTAGAGAGCAAATATTTTCTCCCATTCTGTGGGCTGGAGACTTTGTATATTTGATTAAAGTTATGGATCTTAGAATAGGGAAATTATCCTGGATTACCTACGTGGGCCCAATCTAATCACATGACTCTGTAAAAGCAGAGAAACTTCATGGAGAGATGCCTCAGAGAGAAAAGGCAACAGAAGGTGTGGCAGAAAGGAAGTCAGAGAGATTTGAAGCATGAGAGGACCCACCTCCTTGTTGCTGAAGGTATCATAGGAGAGGCATGAGAAAGAATGCAGGCAGCCTCCAGGTGGAGACCACAGCTTGGCTGATGGCCAAGAAGGAAATGGGGCCTCAGTCCTCCAACCACAAGAAACTGAATTCTGCCAACGACCTGAATGATCTTGGAAACAGATGCATCCCTAGATGCTCCAGAAAGGAACACAGCCCTGCTGACACTTTGATGTCAGCCTTGTTAAACCTGGAGGAGAGAAACCAGCCCAGCCAACCTGGACTACTGACTTAGACTACAGTGAGGTGGCATATTTGTTGTTATTGTTGTTTTAAGCTGCTAAATTTCTGGTAATTTGTTACCACCAAAAACTAATATACACCTGGTATGTGCCTGACATGTACTAAGTGCCTAGTAAACTTTTAATGAATGGGTAAAGAAATGGGTAATCTCTTTCTTTTCTAAGAAATCAACTATTGATGATCAAAGTTGGGTAGTTTCAGCCCAAATCTCTCTCCTGGGCTCTAGCCCTTGTATGTCCATCAACCTAATAGAAAGATTTAACCCCGTATTTTACAGGCACCTGAGTTTCACATGTCCAGAAACAAACTCATTTCCTTCTCCCGCTAACCCTGATCCCCATCATTGATCATCTTCCTTCCTTCACTCCTTTCGTTCAATCTATTCTTAATTCCCTTGATTCCATCTTATTAGCACTCTCATATTTTTTTTATCCTTTATCCCATTGCTTCTTTTAGATTCTAACTAAGCCTTGATCATCAAAGAGTATTCAAGTCGTACATCTGGTTTCCATCCCTCTCTCCCTCTTCCCAGGCTATCTGTCCTGATGCATCTACATGCAATATTCTGTCCTGCAGCCTCAGGCCACTGTTTATAGTGTCATCCCGCTGGAAACTCTGGATTCTCCTTTCAAGATGCATCTTTTCTTCCAACGTTCATGCCAGCTTTTGACCCACCTACTCATCCAAAGAGATTTGAGCCTTGTCTCCTCTGCACCCCACTCTTCTCTGTGCATATTTCTATTTATACCACCCATAACATATTATTACACTTATGTGCCTGCCCTATTGTCCTGGACTTTATTCAGGTGTGCATCATAGAGCTGGGCAGAAGACTGGGACAGGTTATATGTCACTAATGCTAGATGAATGAATACATGAACCATTGAGCTCTCTGATTGCCTGTTTTTGCATCTGTGAATAGCACTAGATAGGTGTGACTTGAAGTGTTGCCCTCTGAGCAATAGCAGCAGCTGTAGCAGCATTGCCTGGGAACTTGTTAGAAATGCAAATTCTCAATCCCCACCCACACACCACCTGTCCCCAGCCAACCAGATTCTCTGGGAGTGGGGTGCAAGAATCTGTGTTTTAATAAGCCCTCCAGGTGATTCTGATGAACACTAAAGTTTAAGAACCACGGCTCTAGAATACTACTCCAGTTTACCCCTAGACAATTCCGTGGAATGCATCTAGCTTAGCTGAGCTTCCCACTGCACTCAACCAGGAACAGTGATTAGAGAAGAAGGGGGCTACAGGAGACACCCCAGAACTGGAGAAGAGAACTCTTGGCCATAACCAGCAATTGAATAGTCCAAAGTTCATATACAGCAAAGATCTGAAGGGAACCTGAGAATCTCTTTTATGTTCTGGAATTTAAATTGAGGCAGCAAATTTTTGTGGCTTTGCTTTTATGTTTAAATGGCACCACTGGAATTTTGCCTTGCCACAGAGCATATTAGAATAAAGGAGAAAGGGGTGGAGCTCTGTTTTAAGAACTACAGAGAGTAGGCTGAAGTATCAGCACAATCTTTCCTCCAACAGTACATTCTGGCCACAGAGAAAAGTAGGAAAATTCAGAACTAATTAATTTCTCTTTTTCTCAAAACCTGGCACTTTCCCAGCCACCAATTGACTGCTGGCCCTGAACCTGACTTGTGTGGCCCTGATGCTCTTACAAGAGTAATTTTTCATGAGTCAGTTTAATTATCACCAAGGTACATTGAAACAACGCAGATTGGTATGTTACCTTGCAGGATAGGGAGAAAAGGGGTTCCCCCAACTTTCTTCCCAAAACCCTGCATGTGACAAAATATCTCATGTCTTCTTACACAGGATCAGATCCACCACACAAGAGAATAAATGCATGTGTCTCACTTTCCTTATTCCTGCAAAAATTTGGTTGTGTGGGTTTGTCTGTGTTTTTGTGTGTATTTGTGTGTGTGTGTGTGTGTGTGTGTGTGCACATGCAAGTATTTGTCTAGGACCATTATGCTTTTGTGTGTCTTTCGCTGTAGACAATAGTAACATAGAAGTACATACTTTTTTTTCTACCTATAATTCCATAATCAAGTAATCACAAATGGTAAAAAAAAAACTTTGAAAGTTTTCCCAATTACTGGTTTATCTTTTCAGCTTCCTTCTTTCTTCCAAGTAGCATTTATGTAACACTCTCTGAAAAGCAATGCTCATAATTGTACCCAAGTGAATCATTGTAGTTTTCAACAATTCCAGGAGGCAAACGAGAAGTATCAAGCCTTTGAAAAAAAGACTGGCTCCATAGAAGTAATTACACTCACTTGACCCAAGTGAGCGTGCCGTGGAAAGAACACTAGCATTCCTCAGACCAAGGCATGCTATTTTCCATTCTTTGGGAATTAAACATATTCTCCCAGTCAAAATATTTTAAGATTTAAGAAATATCTGTTGGGTTCTTTTAAACTGGAATTTTTAAGCATTTCTTTTCTTTTGATATTGTCTAAAAGCATTCATATACAAAATTAGAAAAAAATCTTTATATGACTCTAGGAAAGCAATGCTTTCCAAGCCACCCGAAATAAGTCCATAATGTGCTACTTGTATTTAAAATTTCGCTAATTGTTGTGATGACATTTGTTACTTATGCCAATCATTACCTTCAGTATGGTCTGCAGGTTTAAAAACAACAATGATTGGACATTCCTTTTACCATCTGGATGGCTAATGAATTAGCAGATTCAACATTACTTTTTGAGGAGATAACTCCCTTTTATTTTCTCTGTGAAAGTCAAATATAACAGATAAATGTGAGCATATGCCTTCTAATGCTCTGTATATTACCAGAAATAAATGAAGAAAAACTACTCCTTTTGGACTTTTACAGAGCAATCGGGCTTAGACTAGGTTTTAGGCATTCATCATCCATGACTCTAAGTTAGAGTGATCCAATCTACCACTGTACCAAAGAGAGGTGGTCCCTGTCCTTATCCCAACTAGTTAGAACAACTAGAAGAAGACCAGGAGATGCAGAAGTAATCTATCCAGGGGGAAATTTCCCCATTTTTTTTCCTTCTTTCCATATGTTCTGAAAGTGAGGGCTTTTTTTTTCTTCTTGTAGTCACTGTTCAGCCAAGGGTTGTTTTTACATAGTAAGAAGTTGTAGCTCTCAGACCACAATAGAAATAACTCCTATACCATTTATTTCTCAAGGCAGAGCTCTCTTGAAACATGAAAAGGCTGCTTTCCAGTTAAAAATATAAATAAAATCTAAGTTCAGGGCTTATGCTCAATCCTCAAGGTGGCTTTCCATTAACAAGAGCTTCCACCAACTTTGGTTTCTGTCATCACTGATGTTTTCCTTTTATTAACTTTTGCACTCATGTGCTCTTTGAACAATTTCTAAATGTTACTCTTCCTTCTCTTTTTGTTTCTGTTGCCATTCCTTCTGCTATGTATCCCTTTTTCCCCCATCCTTCAGGCACTGATCCACAGCCCAGAAAATTTCCCTGGAGGAAACCTAGCGTCTAGACCTTATTGCTACTTCATTTGGCCTCACTTCTGGACTGGACAGCATCAGGAAGGATCCCAGCACAGGTGCTCCACTGGAGAGCTAGGGCCAGGGAATACAATGAATCCATCAAGTATGTAGGATACTGGTCTAAAATACATAAAAGCATCTTGTTGATAATCCTCTGAATTAAATTCTGACTCCCAAGGGAGAGTTCTTAGAAAAACTGGAACATAAATTAGGTATCCTACACATATGTTTTCCTGTAGAGAAAAAATAATGTTCACAAGACTCCCTAGCTTGGAAACATGTCAGCATTTTGAAGGAGGAACTTCATGGGACAATGTGTGAATATAAAGAGGTGATCTGGGAAAGGAGTTCAGGCTCTGTGGAAGAAAGTTGAGGGAGGTGTATTTTTGGCAAGGAAGGTCTTTCAATCAGCTTACAGAGAGTGTCTCACTTATCCAGCTCTACATATAACAGCATCTCCTGAGGAGATGGAAAACTATTTCATGTTTAATTGTGCTTTAGGGATATAAGCCTAATCTGTCAAGATCACCCTGTGCTTTTCAGAGTGCTTCATAGCTCTTCCCATCTCTTAGGCTGTAGGCTCTGCAGTGTAGAGGGGACACTCCTTTTCTGTTTCTCTTCTCTGCTCATTGTGGTTATCCTGTCTGCTAAAACAATATTTCCCCAATTCATCATTGGAACAAATGATATTAAGGTGATAATTTTCCACTTAAAACAGTTGAGCTTCTTGGGACAAATTATGTCACATACTCATAAAATTTTGAACTTGCCACAACTCTCTTTCTGGATTTCTTATTACAATATGAACTGTAAAGAGATCTATTGATTCGTTTGTTTATTTATTTATTTAAGTTTGTGGGCAAGCCAAATACATGTTATATACTCACTCTGTTCTAATGTAGATGAAAGATTCTCATACTACATCTTATATTTCTCTTACTTGGTCAGTTTGTCTAAGAACTGCGGCCCTGGAAGAATGCCCCTAACAGGGTGCATTAGGCTGGTGTTGGAAAATAATTTTATGGTCAGAAACACTACATTTCTCCAGTTCTTGCAATTTCAGTCATCTTCTTGAACTAATCAGTTGGATTGGTATCCAGGAATTACATTTCTCCTCCCTTAATGTTGGAAAGTTGGAGTCTTCCTTGCTGGCTCCAGACTCCATAAAGAAAGAGATACAGTTCAGGATGACCAAGTATTATATAAACAAATGACTCTGTTGGAACTTCAAGTGGATATGTATATATATTCACACACACACACACACACACACACACACACACATATATATATACTCCTTTCCTAATGAATTGCTTGAGTATAAGTTTCTTGGTAGTTATAATAAAAAAGCTAAAGACTAGTGATATCTTCCTTTGTTGGGTCAGTGATTTAAAACATTATTTATAGAACATGTTGGAAAAAATAGCAACATATTTTCATGTACTAAATTTATCGATAATTAGCAACATGAAATATCTTTATCTCTAATAATTGGAGCTCTTTTAATACCTGGGGAACTTTGAGAAAGATTGCTCCTCTTGGATTTCCTTGAATTGTTGACATTTGAGTATTTTACCTGATAAAGCTAATTATACATGAAAAATCATCTTTAAATATGCTTGCATTGAGCAGATATCATACAAATGTTGTCAAGTAGATTTCTCATGCAAACTGTAGTTTCTTCACAGGACTCCTTTGGGCATTGGCTTGCTCCAATAAAAACTTATTTTCTACTACTTTACCTCACTCTGTGTCCACTCATAGTCTATTACTTACTGGTGGTCTATAAGCTCTTTTTCTATTTGCTCATAGTTTTTTAGCTCTTCAACAAATTTCCCTTCCCTTCTCTAACTACTCTGTTTGGGCCAATGCCTGCCTGTCTTCTATTTTCTGCTCCTCTTCCTTGGCCAGTAACTGGGCCATGGTGGTGGGTTATGAGCAGGTGCAGTGGTTCTTCTGTCCTCATCAGAGCCTCAGGGGCTTTCCATGCTGGGCCCTTGTTCTACACTCTTTTAGGCTCATACCCAATTTCCTAAAACGTATTCAGCTGGGAGAGCTCCTTCCTCCCACCCTACACTCGACTTCTCTTGGCTCACTTCTCTAATACTTTATGTGCCTTCTTGGAAACAATATCCCAAAGAAGCCTTCCATGACCCCTTATGACTAAGTTGAGGGCCTTTTCTATGTGTTACCAATATACCTGTGTTAGCCTTTATAGCAACACTTAACTCTGTATTTTATTTTCCAGTTGACCTATATGTCTCCCCTGTTAGACTGTAAGTTGTTGGAAAGCCTGAGAATACTGGTTCCCCAGCATAAGCACAAAGCCTTAATAAACACTGAATGACTAAATAAAGAAAAGAAGGAGTGAATGTTGGTGTTAGTCAAAGAAGAATGGAGGATGATTCTAAGCTTGGGGATGATGCCTCTTGAATCTTGAAAATAAGTTATGCTATAACTCAATGACAATGAATCAACCACAACAGGCCTTTCCAATTTAGCCAGAATTAAATACAAGGAGTGTTTCAGGAATGCACGGAGCATGGGTCATAAGGTGGCTTTTAAATACAACTTAGGAAGAATTAAATATTTTCAAAGATTTCTATTTCTTCCCAAAAAGAAGAAATAGAAGAAATCTTCTTCCCACTAGATTTGCCCAGTGTAGAACAGTCTGTCTCTAGTACTATTGACTTTCAGGTTACCAGAAATGTACAGGCAGTGCCTCTAAGAGGGTGTCTATTAGAGGGGCTGAAAGTAGGATCCGGCCATAGATGGGATCTGCTTATAGCGTGAGATGGGGAATTCTCAAGAGGCTCCTGAGAAGGCACTAACAAAACGTCACGTCTGCTGTCTGCTGAACCCTACACTCCTGTCTACTGGAACTGCACCATAATGGAATACCTTCTGTTCTGCCTATCCAACCTCTCCCGAGCACTTCTCATTGGTGGAATATAAGCTGGAACTCTGTAGCCAAAGCAATCTGGGAAATGTAGTTTTCAGACTTCTAACCCTCATGATACTGGGGAGAGAATTGACAGGAACTAGCAAGGTCATTACATGACACACAATTCCAAAGGGGGCGTCTCTGGGCCTCCCACAGCTATATCCATGTCCCAGTCAACATTCCGTCATTACCTATGGAGCCCTAAAGATGTCGTGGATCTCCTCCAAGCTATGAGACGATCTTGGGAAGAAAGAGGTCTTAGATTCTTTGTCTGCCTAAGGATGATACACAGTTTTTCTAACCTAAAGAAGGCCTCACAGGATTCCAAAGAAGAAACACAGTACAAAATTTGGCATCTTTTTCCTACCTGGGTTTCCATTATCTCAGCACACCCAGACCACAGGAGCATATGAGCTGGGCCACTTATGAGTTTGATCCCTTCTGTATCACTTCACAATACTCCTCTTGGCCTAAGAAAAGTTTTTATTCACTTGATGGGTAACAGGAAACTGTACTCACTATAGCCTGTGTCTTTCTTCTTCTAAGGCTTGGGGTAAAATCCGGCTTGGGGAGTTTTAACGAAACACTCTCCTAGCCCAAGCGTCTGTGTGCATGTTTTCTCAACTTTGGGTTCAGTGATGTCACACTGGTAGACTGAAATTAGGCATGATAAAAATATTTACAATAAAGAAACTGTCAATGCTAAAAATCAAGACTTTTTTTAAAGAGCTGCTTGTTAGTTAAGCATTTATTAGCACCCCACACTGCTGTCTGTTTTGAAACTCAAACCTGAGCAATAGAGGTAATTCTGCCTTTGTTTCTGCTGAGAATCTGCTTTCTTCTGAGACAATGGCTCCTAGACTGTCATGGCCAGGATAGTTAACGTTACTAGAAACAAACAATATATGGGATATTATTTCAAAATCTTATTCTACAACAACCACTTTCCACTTGTTGCCTCATTGAAATCTCATACCAACATATATCCACCTATCTATCCCTAATGTTTTATGAATGATGAAATAGATGACAGAGAGATAAGCAAATTACCAAAGTTCACCTGAATAATTATTACCATTGCCAAGATTCATCTGACATCAAAGCCTGTGATCCTGCCATTCCTGCAGCTCCCCTGCACCCTGATCAACTGAAGATATTATATTTCTGAGGGGCTAGGATTTCCAGTGTCTTCTGCAACTCTTTTCTGCATTTAGCACAACCATTTTTTCCTGCTTTTAAAAGCCTAGAGCTGAAAATCATTGAGTTTCAGTACAGAGCTAGAGGAAGCTCATGAATGGAGTTTGAATCTGAAATAAGCCCATTGCTTTAAAAGGTCTCCAACATTTGGAATTGTTAGGCTTAGAGAATGGAGAATTTTAAGGAATGCAAGAGGAAGCAACATAGGCACCATATATATTTTTGCTAAAGAAAATGGAAAGAAAGGAAGCATTGATATTTTCATATGTGATGACAAAGTAAAATTTGAGAATGGTTTTATTATCAAATATGGTACATCCCAGTAACACAGGGTTGCCAAATTTAGCAAATAAAAATATTGGACACCAAGTTAAATTTGAATTTTAGATACATAATAAATCCATTTTTTTCATATAAGGATGTCTCAAATATTGCTGGCAACCTTAGAATAATAGGATATTGGCTTTCTTTTTTTCTGCAATCTACTGGCTGATATTTTTAATTATTTTAATAAATAAAATTTTCCATCATCTGTGATATCTAAATATCTTAATGATTATTTGGTTTATGGGTTTTAGTTAAAATATACAGTCAATACGTACACAAAGATCTGAAGAGCTAATTGTTTTTTGTCACACTTCTGTGACATATTTACTTCTGTCTTCATTAAAAATCAGGATTAGGAAAAAGCAGAGTTATTTTTTGGTTAAAAAAAAGATTTAAATCATTCAGGCACTAGGATGGGGGTGCAGAGAGAACAGGGGAAAAGACTAAGGGGGAGGGAGGAAAACTCACAAACCTAAACTGCACATTATTAAGGCCATGGGCAATAACTGTTTCTGAGAACAAATGTTTTTAAGCCAGAAATGAGCTAATGCAGCTTAAAATGAAGTTTAAGAAAATGTCAGTCCAGATCACATAACATTAATGTATATAATTTGTTCTACTTAGTCATTCAAGTGTTGAAATACAGTCATTAGCTTGCCAAACAGACAGCACAAATATCTTAGACTCAGAACAGCAATGCAGAAGAACAATTCCTGTACATGTCACAAAAGCTACACATACTGAGAATGGAGTACATAGGGAATGGTCATCAATGCTGGTGTTTACAAGGTAAAAGCACATTTCACTACAAACAGGACAAATGCACAAGACCAGTGAGGCTGATCTTTCATGGTAATGAGGCAGCCCCACACCTGTGAGACGCAACAGGCCTGAAGGGGCTGTCACATGCCAGTGCATAGTGAGCCTAGGCTGAGCTTTTCCAAATGCGATATGACCACATACAGATAAGCAACTGAAATGTCGCATGCAGTCTTTTAGATGTGGCATGATAAACTCAGTTTTGGAGGAGTTTTTCCACTTCAATATTAGTGTTGTCTGAAGGGTGTGTGCCGTTTAGTATGTTGATTTCCTACGGAATGGCACTTTGGCAGAGGGTGGTAAGTCCTGTTCCCAGGTGATTATTTTACTAACACTACAACTACATTTATAGATTTCTGTGTAATCCCTATCTCTACTTTCTGCTCATTTCAGCCCCAGATAAGATCACTAAGGTCTAAGATAGCAGGAGCTAATGACAGGTATCTCTGGTTTTTTAATCTCCTCTTAGGTTGCCCCAACAACGTCTCTAATGATATAAATCTATATAACAACAGGACCAGCTGCCTAAAGAAAAACAAAGCTAAATATCGCATAAAGTGTCATGCTGAATTAAAATTAAAAAGGGTGTGTGTGTGTGTGTGTGCGCGCGCGCACACACGCTTGTACGTGTCTCTGTGTATGTGTATTTTAGGTGACTACCCATTTCTTAACTGATTTGAAGAATCCCTTAATAGCCTATTGATGAATCATAAGAATCCAAGAAAGAACTTGTGTGAGAGAATTTTTATTTCTTTTCCTGAATCCTCTAAAACTTTAGACTAAGAGTATCTGTAAAAAAAATGTACTTTTTACTGGATTCTTTAGTGGACTTGTTCTCTTGCATTTTATCTGAGTTGTGCTTTGGTAAAATAATGGCACCTTGTACTTTTGGAACTCCTCATTCATGATTTGCAAATTCAGTCATACACATGTATTAAATATAAAACACACCTGCGACGGTGCAGGGATGCGGCACATGCATGCTCTTACTACAAATCAACTTCTGAGCAAACTCACTGTAAAGTGAAAGGCTAGAGCTAAGACCACATGACAAAGTTGTACTAGGGTTCAATGGGGGAGTGTTTGCTCTGAGCTTCCAAATACATTAAAAGCAGCCCTTGTTGTAGCATTCTTACAATTTTCTCTCTGCCTGTACACTCTGTCCTATTTGTCAAACTGTTTCCTGGAACATTTTCATCCTTTCACTACACAAGGCGAAATCTTATCTTGGTTCCTAGTTGCTGAGTTATAGTGGTTCTCAAACGTTGTGGTGCAGTAGAATCACCTGGGAAGCTGGCCAGGGTCCCACCTCCTGAGAACTCTGAATGACAATAGATGGGGCTGGGCACCTATAATCTAATAAGTTTCCCAGGTGATTTAAAGTTATATTAGAGTCACCAATGAAAAGGCTCAGGTCTAAATTTTCTATCTCAGTATCACAGGTCCCCAGGATCTGATTTTGTTCTACCAAGGCATGTTCTTTCTTCTGATAAACACTTGGTAATTTCCCTATGCCCTTGTTTTCTCAGTGTGCTCCCAGTGTAGCAGTGTCTGCAAGCTTGTGAAAAATGCAAAATTCCAGATGCATCCAGACTTACTGAGTCAGCGTCTACATTTCCACAAGATCCCAGCTGACTTGCGCATTAAGTTTGGAGAAGCACTGCCTTAGAACATTCTCTCTCTGCCTCCATTATGCCATTTCCAACCCTGATTCTTCATTATCTGCTATTTTAGTCTGGAATAATCTCTTTTCCTTCCAAGTGTAGATTACCACCTCCTCTGCTCTGGGAACGTATTTAAAAATAATTCCAGCTCATATTACACTTTCAGATTTCTGACAGTCCCATAGCAGGTAAGATCCCACAGGGTTTGCACATAACTTACAAAAGCTTGACCAAAGTTGAAAAATAAATTAATTCTTCATGCTTGTCACTCTCTGTCTAGCCACAGGGCACTTATGTATGTGCTTTCTGCTACGCAGAGCTCTGCTTCTTCACTTTTTTTTTTAACTTATTTAATTCTTAATTTTCCATCTGAGATTAGCTCAAGACATAATTCCTCAGGGAACCTTCTCTGACTTCACCAAGTAACACATTTCCCAAAAGAGATTCTTACAGTACTTCTTTACGCTTTCTCCCAGGTACAATTTTATTGTGCTTAAACAAAGATAAAGGGTAGAATTTCTTCTGAAGGCAGATGCCAATATCAGTGCTACAGTCAGGAGACTAGATCTTGTACAACAGAGGTATGGGGGACTAAGATCCAGGAGTTAAGCCTATGGGACCTGGAGAAAGGCTCGGAATGGCTACCAACAGGAGCAAATGCAAATCTTCTTTGAAGAAAGGTGTCCTTAATTTAAACCTCTAATTTTCCACAGATGAAGAGTAAACAAAAAAATATATATTAAACAAGGAACAAAACTACCATGTGATAAAGTCATTAGAAATAACAAACTAGAAATTTAAACATCCAAAGAACTGAGATATTCAAACTATGAGTTGGAAAATACTTTTTAAAAGCCTGAATTACATAATACTTAAAGATATAAAAGATGAAATCATTTTAAAAAAAGGAGTAAAACAAAAGACATCATCAGTAGCAATCAGAGAGATTAAAAAAAGAACTACATAGAATGCTTAAAAATAAAAAAAAGATTGCTAATTTAAAAACCAAATATGCAGTTTAAACACTTGTTCCGATAGTGCTGAACAGAGAATTAGTGTGAGAAAGACTAGATGTGATGAAACTATACAAACTGCAACATAGAAAAGAAAGGAGAAAAAAATAGAAAAAAGAAGTTAATGGTATGGAGAATGGAATAAAAACTTCTGATGGATATGTCTAATCTATGGTATAAGGGAAAAAATAAAGAATGGGGAGTGAGTAAAATTTGAAAATATAATGCTGAAAATTTTTAGAATCAATGAAAGACATATTTACACAAATATAAGAATCAGAATTATAACAGTAGGATCAACAAAAGTAAATTCACACAAATATTGAAACAGCAAAAAGAAAGGACTATTAAAACACCTTTAAAGATAATCAGAAAGAAAAGTCACCAACAATGGAAGGAAAATTATATGGATAATGACTATTCATTGGCAACTTTAGAAGCCTGAAGATATTGCACTAATAGTTTCAAAATGCTCAGAGAAAGTAACTTTAACTTAGAAAAAAAAGATCGTTAAATAAGCATAAAATAAAGACACGTTCAGATTGAGAGAAAAATAGAGAGAATTGATCACAAATAGACCTTCACTAATCAAGCAAACAAAATTAATAATGCAAATTAAAGAACTGAGCAATAAAATTAACAATCTTGGGGTTTATATATATGTGTAAAACTTTGTGCTCAAAACTTAAGAGATAAACATTTTTATGAAGAACATATGAAACATCTAAAAAAAATCATCCATGTGTTAGGTCATAAAACAAGTATCAACAAACCTAAAAAGCTTGACATCATAGAGATCTTCATATCTGATCATGATACAACTAAAATAGAAATAAACACTGGCAATATAACCCAAAACTCTCATGTATTAATATTTGAAAATATAGAAAGATACTTTTAAGTAAGACCTGTGATAAGGAATTTTAAAATACTTAGAATCTATCAATCTCTTTTTATAGTTTCCAATTTCCTACTGAAAATTTCAAGTGAGGCATTATTTTCCTTGACCATTTTAAGTATTGTTGATAGGTCATCAGTTACTATTCTGTGCCTACGTATGATACTTTCCCTGACTGGAATCTCTATAGATCTATTTCTGTTATATGTTCTTTCTCTTTCTCGATAAGCCTGTTTCCTTCTTTTCCTGGTAGTTTGTTTTTAAATGCTAGACATTTATTTAAAATGTTACTTACAGGAATATTTTGAAGCCTAAAATAATAATTTTTCCATAGACAGGAGAAAGAGAGGAAGGGTAGGAGGGAGGAAGGGAAAAAGGAAGGAAGAAAAGACAGATGCTGGAGGTTCAACAGCCCCAGACAACCTTAATTCAAGCCTAAGGCCCGAGATCAACTGGATCACCAGAGCAAAGGAAGTAATCTAGGGAGGACCATTATTACTGTGTTATGCCCATTTGAGGGAATAGGGCTCCCCAGTCTTTGCTCAAAAAGGGGTGGTTTTTAAGATTTCCCACACTTAGTAGGGTCTGGGTTTTGATTTCTGCCCCATCCCTGTGAGACTGTGAAAAGTTCAGCTTAGGTATGTAGCTGCTTTCTTAGGATCAGAAAATTGTGCTCCAGGCAAAAGGAACTTGGATTAACTGTGTTTACATCTCCGGGTTTTGGCTTCTCCAAAAAATGCACAGCTCGTATTTTCTCTTTCGAAGTCTTTGATGCTTTCGAAATATTTTTGTGTATTTGTTTGTTTTTGGTAATTTCACCAGTTTTTTTGATAGTCCTCAGCAGGGGATTTATATGAATCTGTTCTAGTATCACTACAACTAGAAATTTAGCATTCTTTTTTTAAAAAAATTTAAAACAAATATATATATTTATATATGTGTAAAAATAAATATATGCTATGGTTGAAATCAAATTGTTCTCTTTTTATTTGCTTAATTCTCCTGGTATAGGGGATGTCATTAAATTTTCCCTTTGTGTGGGATACTTCTGCCTTCCCTCATTGTTCCCTGGTCCATACTTTATTTCAGTCACTGCCATGGCTAGATAGTTCACACGGGTGGAACTTGGCAGAACTTCACATTAGCTACAAGGTTAATCTCTCTTGCTTTGTTCTCTGGGGCTTCTTTGCTGCATGGGATGCCACTGGGAATCTGCTCAGTGTGTTCAATTCTGAAATGGAAGGGTGTTAACAGCCCATGGGATGATACTTGACCAATGGAGGGAAATGGAAGCCAGTGACTATAAGCTCTCCTTTTGTTCCTGAGATGGACAATTCTGAGCTGCATCCTATGTGGTTCCTCAAATTGTTCCAGTGGTGTCATTGAACTGCAATTAGGGTCAGGGAGCAGAGAGGAAAAAGGGAAAAACAGGAAGGTTGCTTGACAACAAGGCAAATTTGCCAAAAGATTTGTTCAGAGCAGTTATCCCTAAAATTTAATTTAAAATTGTATGTGTTTCCTGAGTTAGCTCCTTAAACTCTTATTGACACTCTGTGGGTGAGTGTAAAAATGTACAAAACCTGGATTCTTGTGGTCCGAAATGGGGACATGCCAAGATGACCCAAGACCAAGGAAGAAGGAGTTCAGAGTGAGAGCAACCATGAGAATGTGTGCTCCTTCTCCCTAGGAGCTGGGAGAAATGATGATGGGTGGGAGATGGGTCCACTTTTCTCTGGATCTAAAAAGTGGATGCCATCAGGGGTTGCTCGTTTAGTGCATCTGAGCACTCTGCCTGGTGATGGAAATATAGAAGATGATCGCTGGTTACCTGATATCACATCTAATATTCAACATCATGAAATTCATTCATTCCACAAATATTTATTGAGAGCATTCTATATGCCACACACTTGTTCTAGGTACTGAATACATGGCTGTGAACAAAGCACATAAAAATTCTTATTCACAGACTTTACGACTTAGTGGAAGAGAAATAAATAAGGTAAATAAGTGAAATTAATAGAACTTGATAACAATGATATGAGAGACAAGAAAGCTGGGCAGGGGATAAGAAGGCAACATGCTATTATCAAAATAGATATGTATTCCGGAGTCAAGGAACAGAATAAAATATTTTACTTTTTAAGCAAAAAAGGTTGGTTATGTAGGGCTAAGGAACAAGAATATTAGTATATAAATTCTTTTTATTTACATGCCAGACAACCACAGATACAGAGGAATTTTTTTGAAAGGACAACCTAAGAAGACCTGGAAGAAAAGTTACTCCATGTTTCTCAGAATTTGTCTTCCTCAGGAATTTGACCTGGGAAGATTTTTTCCAGTCCCAAGGTTTGGAAGCAGAATGAGGAACCTTCCAACACCTCCAGAAAAGGAAACATATGGAGAATCAAGGCTCAAAAGATAACAAAGGTATCATTAGGACTTGCAGGTCAGAGGAAGCCCAGAGAAAATAGAATATTTTAGAATAACTAGGCAGGCCCTCACATGTGCTCATTACAAAATCTAATTGCAGCAGGAAGGAGAGATAGTTTGAACACTTCCCAAACCCAGAAGGCATTAGGAAGGAATAATTGACATGTTGACCCACTCAAAAAAGGGCAAGACAGAGTCAGGACTGAATTTTAGCCATGTACTTACCATGAGTAAAAGACCTTTTCCATCAATGGAAGGTGTTCTTGCTAAAATTAACAAAAGGGTATGCTGTCCAAACCTTGCACATCTTTCATTGGGAGAACTCTAGCCTCCTTGACCGTCCATATTTCAATTGGAATGGTCTTGGCTAAGAGACTCGATGTAGGAATATCTCCATGGTTTCTTTATTTCTATTTGAAAAACTAGCTGGAACACTAGTTTGTTGTCCTCTTACATGGAACACAAACCAAGACTGTTCCCGATATACAGCAAGATATAACTAAAGAATTTTCTGGTTGAACCCAACAGCTTAGCCTGCTAATCATTACCTGAAGTACCTAGGAAATTGTGGTCTCATATTGCTTCTAGCAACCTCCATATTACTTTCTAATGGTTGCATGCTTTCTTAACACATCAAACAGAAAATTTTACCCTAGATTACTGCAATATAATATGGAAAGTTGAATTAGAAACTTATTTCAGAAGCAGTCTCATTGCAGAGCATGTTTTTAATAAAACAATGAAAACAAAAAGACAGGAACTCTCTTCCCTCCCCCAACACTGGGATGCTCTCAAATAAACAGTAGTGTGTATCTTCTATCTGAAAACAAGCAAAAAGAAGAGATTTTGATTAGCATTTTGTTCATGCTAGGGTGAGGCTGCAGCACTCTTATCCTCACCAATTTTCATTTTAACTTTAAAATTCCATTGGGAAATGTGCTTGTGGATAGAGGGTATATTCAAATTTTTTTGATGCTTAGAAATTGTGAGAAGTTTCCTTAGTCAGAAAGCATTGGGTGACTTTGGCTCTTTCTAATACTCTGATTTCAAGATGAAATAATGAGAGGACCTGAAAGATAAGTATGTCCAAGGAATTATTCAGTCTATATGGAGCCAACTATTGGAGTTTGGGCTAATGGTGGCAGGAAAATGTCATCCCCATCTCCAAGTTTCAAATGATAGCTCTTCAAGTCCCATAGGTCTTCTGTGTTTTCCAAGGAGAAGCAATGAACTCTCAATGCTGGTGTAATTACCAAACGCTTCACCACATGAGTAGCTTCAAAAAGTGGACACTTGAAATATTGATCAAGACTGGCCCAGGGAGACCAAGGCAGGAATCTTCTTCACAATTTGATTTACATAATTTAAGGCTCTTCATCTGGCACACCCTGCCATGCCACTATTAAAGATTCACCTGACTTAAAAGCTTTATCTTCATAAATGGAGGTCTGGGTGGAGATAATTAAGCCTCTAAGCCAATTTCAATGACTTCAACTTTCTGCTCCCCTGACCAAATCCTAGCTGAACACCAGCTCTTTACAACCACTGGCATTTTGATTGGCATTACAGGTGGAGGCCAGAGCTAGAAGAAAAATTCATGAAAGCTGAAAGGAGAAAACCAGTCATTTCATGTTTTGCTCATAGCCTGCCCCATTTCTCATGTAAATTCCCAGTATCTTGTAAAGAGAGACATGGATTACTTTGGGGGGAAAAACACTCTATCCAATGACTCTGCCTTGGGATGCTGATAAAAATGTGTATGCTCTTTTTAGGTCATGATAGGGCAAATTTAACAAGCTTCCTAGCATCTGTGCCTTCCTTAGACAGCAGAGAATGGGCTTCTCCTTTGTTCCCTTATGCCCCTTTCAGTCTTACTTTACAGAGTGACACATGGCAGCAGTTATGTGTTAGGGGTCTCCTTGTTGAGATACATCCTTTGCCCTGACCCTCCCAAGTGGCTCTTGGCTTCCCATGGACATGTCAAGCTGTGTAATGGGAATTAACAGATGGCAGCATGAAACTATGTTTCTAATCCCAGTTTTAACATGACATAAACCCACCCAAGAGGACGATGAAACATTCTCTGGATGGTTCTCGGGGGTAAAGCCTCCAAGGCAGACAGCGTCAGAGCATGCAGGCTGCAGACTGCAGGTGGAGGTGCCCAGATTCTCTGCTACAAAGAAGGTTGCTTCAAGTGGTGACTCTGGGCAAAATCAAGGGAGACAGTCTTAGCTTCCTCACTGCTGAGAACAGGTGAGGACAGGTGAGGAGAATTAGGTAAAGCCAAAGAGCAAGAAAGAATGCAGGGGAATGTTGCTTCTCAGAAATGAAGAGGAAGTAAGATAACGCTGAATCTCTATTACCCAGAAGGTACAAGTGCTGGCTGCAGCAAAGAATTCATGAAGTTTTTCTCCCACATCCCTCTCTTTTTTCTTTTTCTTTTTTTTTTTCCTCAGCTGGCAGAGTCTTCCCTTCAAATTATCAATTGAAACAAAATGGAACTTATTGTCTGGAAAGCGAAGGTAAGGACAGACATGAATTCCTAAAGATTAATGATTAGTTTAAGAAATTCTATTCTCTCTCTCTCCCTCCCTCCCTTTCTTCTTTCCTTTCTTTCTTCTTTTTCTGTTTTCGTTTAGAAAAAACATGTCTATCCAAGGGAAACAGATCACTTTTCAGAAATGCCAACATGACTCGGGGACCTGGGCATTGCTGTTCTCTCAAATGCCCCCTAAGGAGTCTGCTTCTAAAAGGTCCCCTGGGGATGTGTCCCCATCAGTAATACCCTTTGTTACCAGGAAGAACCCCTGGACTGAATTCTCTATTAAAATTAAATAAAGATTTACACTGAAAACATGCACATGGGGAATGCAGAATGTGTTTCCTATTAAGGCATCTTGAAGCGAGCTTAGAAAAAAAGCCTATTGTTTTTGTTCATCAGAGCTGCCACCAAATGTTGAGGGATCACAGTGGCGACCCAGTCCAGTTCAAGGAGAACAGACTCATTAAAAGATTCTTCATTTTCTTGACCCAAAAAGCTGATCACAAAGACAAACAAAATTGCCAGAGTTGGTATGGAAAAACATTTGGAAATTGTGCTAACATCATCAGAAAGAGGGCCCTTGTGGTTTTCTTCCCCAGGCTCGGGACTAAGACCAACAGAAAGCAACCATTAGAGTCTTCAACCTGGTTAAAAGTGGCAGATGACCAGGGTGACACGGGAGCTCTTTATTCAGTGTGCAAACCTTCATGAGTATATACAGCTACCAAGATGCTGCCTTTGTGATTTGTATCTTCTTTAGCATAGATTAACATGTAGAAACACTCCATGCACCAAGGATGCCCCAAATCTTGTCTTAGTACATTTCTGTGGAACCTCTTTAGAGTCCCTGAACTGTTTTCAATACCCACTATAAGCAAATTGGGGAAAAGAAAGCCTCACCTTTCTTTACTCTTCTTTTCTTAATCTCATTCTTCTTTTCTCCTCCTTTCTTTTTCTCTCTTGTCCTTGTTTTACTCTTTTCTCTCTCTGTTTCTCTACACAGTATTTCTTAGATGGAAATTGTGTGCTATCTCTAAAATGAGCACTGTTATGGGGGTCTGTAGCCTCTGGATGAATGATTCTCAGGTTCCTGGTTTCATTACAAACTAATATCTGTATTTTCTTCCTGACTCATAGAAGCAGCTCTTGCTTTCAGAAATCCTTTAAGCAGCTCAACCTTTTTTTAGTTTTCCATAGCTTTTGTTTTTTCTCTTTAAAGGTACCTGGTGGGTCAGCCACATTTTGTCTGATTGCCAAGAGGATGACGAAAACTGAAAAAGAAGAAAAAAATCTTAATTAGAAGTCATTTGGCTCAACAAAGAGAGGGAGAGATATTCTCCCTCCCAGAATTCTTAGTACTCAACCAGGTAGCCACCTCTTACCAAGAAAGCAATCTGTCTCTATGACAGGTAGATACCTGGGTCAGTTTGGAGAATGGCTTCTCTTGCGGTCCTTATGCAGGGGAAATTAACGTGCATTGTGGAAGTGGGAGGAGATGGCATAGCTGGGAGAAACCCACAGAGAAATGGCCATCAGCAGACAGATGCTGACTCACAATCATCACGGAACACTGGAATGTTGACTGCGCCAACAGGCAACTTCAATCACGGTATCCTCTGAAGCAGGGGCCTTCAGTGAGCAAACAGGCTGATCTTGTGTCAGTTGGAAGAGGGTGGGATTATAATTCTTGGAGCTGAAGGTGAAGCCCCAGCCAGGAAGGCATCTACACTTCCAGGAATAAGGCCATACTGCTTGTGCCTGAATCCATGAGATTGATTTAGAGATTAAGGTCATGCATGTGCCAAGTGACAAGGCTTAAGGAGACCCAAGGAGCAGAATGCTAAGCCCACACCACGAACAACATGAGGGGACATTCGTGCTCTAGGCCAAAGCATTATTCCAGGATTTAGAATTAATTATATGAATGCTTTGTTGGAAAATTGCAGCTAAAAGCAATGTTCATGATTATTGAAGCACTGCTATGGGTATCTCTTCCAAGTTTTATTACAGACTATTGCAAATCAGCTAATATTTCGTAAGGGAACAAAGACTTTAGAAAGTCATGTAACAGGGTTATTAAGAAAAGTAGAAAAAAAGGAACAGAATTTTGTACTGTTACAATGCCAATTCTCCAAACTCAAAGATCTTTAATATTTTACAAATCCTTATAACCACCCCATGAGATTTTACACAATACTTCAAAGAAAAGCCTTTTTATTCAGCCTCATTTTTTTTTAGATTAGGCAGTTCTGTTCTCAACTATTGGGTGCATGCAAGGTCCCGGTCCCAATTCCAGATATCAATACACTGGACTCAATTGGACTTGGATGGAAAGTGAATTCTCCATCTGTGGACATTGCATGAATATCAGTTTGGCTCAATTCCTAATTTCCAAGACTGGGAATCACTGGAAGAAACTTCTAAATGGTGTGCCTTGAGGTCAGTGCTTGGTGGACTTATACAGGATGCAAAAGCACAATGTCTTAAATCATGTTCAGATTAAATTTGGCTATTTTGATTATTGAATTTAAGGATATAATCAACCCTGAATGTCGCATTTTTGAGCCAAAGGACTATACATTTACTCCAGATAAGACTATTCCAAGTGGAGCAAATCTAGCGTTTTGATGTATTGTCTACACAAAGATAGATAAAAGAAAAATGCAGTCAGGAAAGCCATTGACATCTTTCTGATAAAAACTTCCCTCCTCCTCAACATACTGTAGCCATTAGTGAAGGCAGTTAGACTGGTTATGTGGATCTAAATGAGGGTTAGGCTATAACACATTTTATCCCATATATCTTAAAGGGTGGAGTTTTGGGCAACAGAGATCCTATTGGATCTTACAAGATAAATAATAAATAATCTCCTGTCCTTCCTCCCTCTCTCTTCCACCCTCTGTTCACCTCTCTGTTTCTCTATCACTCACAGACAATACATACACACCTGTTTTTGGTTTTGCTTATTTACATATCACCATGTTCCACTAGACCTTGAGAAGACTTCCAAAAGTACTCACAAAAAGATAATAAATGAATCAGAAATCCTGATGACAGAGAATTAAGGGTTTCTGTCTCTGTAAATTTGTTTTTATCTGGACATTTTACATAAATAACATCTTTCAGGCAGCTGTAACAAAATGTCATAAACTGGGTAGTTTATAAACAACAAAAATTTATTTCTCATAGTCCTGGAGGCTGGAAAGTCCAAGATCAAGGTGCTGGCAGTTCAGCCTCTGGTGAGGGCTGCTTCCTGGTTCACAGATGGCACCTTCTCATGGAGTCCTCACACAGTGAAAGGAGTAAGGGGTCTCTCTTACAGGGGCACCAGTACCATTCATGAGGGCTCTGCTCTCATGATCTAATCACCTGCCAATGCCCCCACCTCCTAACCCCATCATACTGGTGACTACGCTTCAACACATGAATTTTGGGGCAGCACAACATTCAGATCATTGCAAATAGAATCATGCGCTATGTGGTCTTTTACATCTGGCTTCTTTCACTTAGTGTATCTTTGAGGCTTATCCATGTTGTAATATATAACAGTAATTTGTTCCTTTTATTGCCGAAATTCCATTGTATGGATATATTACATATCCATCAGTTGATGGATATTTGGATATTTTCCAGTTGGGGGATATTATGAAGTGTCGCATATATTTTGCACATTATCAGCTAGTTCTTTGTCATGTTTTATATTCATCTGTTCTTGATTCTTATCTTCCTTCATATTCACTTTTAATATATTTGTTTTAAAACTTTTAATATACTTTCTATGAATGTTCTTATTCTCTCTCTCAAAGGACATAAATATACTTTTAAAATTCATGTTGAGAACACTACCATTTTCATTTTCTCAAGAATCATTTCGTCTCCTACTTCTTTGCTGTTAATCATTTTCTGTTGTTAGTTTTTGTCCTTTGTTTTGGAATTTTATTTTGTAGATTTATCTTAAAGGTTGTTTTTGTTCCCCACTTTCTCTTGCTTATTTCTTCCTGGCGGTGTTGCAGTTGCCTCTACCTGGGTCCCCATAGATTCTCAGTGCAGAAGCAGAACTTACACTGCATCTCAGGACCCCTGCTCCATGGTGACAAGGGGAGTAATGGTTCCATTACTGTGCCAGTCTTGAGCTTCCACAGGCTCTAGCCATGGTGCTCTATGCTACCCTGTCAACCAGTCAACTTTACACAGTTGTCATTTCAGGCAGGAATTTCAGCTTTCTTTTACCTTCCCTCATGAGCAGTGAAATCCCACCCAGCCCTTCCAGTTGTATGAACTCCAGTTGGTGAGCCTCATTGCGGTAATTTGCCATGTATGCAGTGTTTTGGGCCCCAGTTGACCCATAGAAATTCAACTCTTTGATGCCTTCAAATACTTCTGGTATTGGAGGCTGGCAATGTGATGGCCCCTGCTTTATTTAACACTGTGGGTTTTAGTATTACTTTGATTCAATTAGACTTTAACTTCTTTTAGAATATGACTTTTTTAAAAAAAAGTTTTACAGCATAATATACATATAAGAAAGTGCACCTACCGTAATTGAACTGGATGAATTTTCATAAACTGAACACACCTTCTCCAAAATCAAGAAACAGAGCATTACCAGCACTCAGAAGCCCCCCTCCCATTCTCCCTTGCAGTCATTCCCTTTCAAAGGTAACATTATCCAGATTTCTAGCCCTGCAGGTGTGGTTCGGTTCCTATTTAGGTCTATTACAAATTGTGCTACTATACTCATACTAGTACATGTTTATTGGTGAAAATATGTGCACATTTCTGTTTGGCATATTCCAAAAGTGGAGTTTCAGGGTTATAAGGAAGACATTTGTTCAATTTTAATAGATATTGTTAAGTAGTTTTCCAATGTAGTTGTATCAATTTATACTTCCATCAACAGTGTACTTGCAATGGCCCCAAATCCTTGCCAACTTTTGGTATTGTCAGTCTTTTTCCGTGGAACACGTTTATTCTTCAAATAAAAAGAAATATATGTATGTATGGTAACTTTTTTTTTTTTTAAACAGGAAAGAAGGTGGGAGCTCTCAGCACAACTTCCAGCTGTATCTAGATCTAATCAGTCTAATATGTGTTCTGGGGGGGGGCCCAACCACCAACACAGTCCCTTCCTCCCAGTTTAGCTCCTTCCTCCACCCTCAAGGATGCTTTCAGACAAGTTATGAAGGTGGTTTTTATTCTTCAAGACAGAAGTAAGGAATTAGGTGGGAAGAAATGCATGTTTCACTTCTGTTGCCTTTTTTTCAAGCCTTATTTTGACTCTCCCCAAAGTTAGTTATTTTGTTCTGCTCTCAGGAAGGTGGTACACTGAGAAGAATAGAAAGGGCAAGAGAAACTTATATTACTCATGGAAAACCTCACTGGCTTCTTTAACCCTTTCATAAGTGTTTGGTTTTCCCCATTCAGTTGAAGGCCTTGGGAGAGAAGGAACTATGTTTCAGTCTCAGATTTTGAGATTTATCAATAGATTTTTGAGGCATACATTTTTACAGAGTATCAGTTAATCTCAAAAATGTATTTTGGGGATACTGTAAGTGATTAAATGATGGTAGAAGTCTTCTTATGATAGCTTTACATAGTATAAGGCAAGCATTCACATAGGGATGAAACATCAAACTCTATCATTATTTATACCTTAGTGAGAACAAATCTGGCTAAATTTGGCTGATCATATTTATGAGAGCTGTGGATTAAACTTGAAAAAAGGAAACATTATCTACTTTTTTGCAATGTGTCATTACAGCTCCTCATATCAAAAGTGGATTCCTGAATGTGATGCTTAATCATATTCTAATCAGCATGTATGGATATAGGTTTGGGCTAGAGAGTTAGAACTTGAGGTCTATGAAGT
The DNA here is from genome assembly GCA_963575035.1 of Avahi laniger. Taxonomy (NCBI): domain Eukaryota; kingdom Metazoa; phylum Chordata; class Mammalia; order Primates; family Indriidae; genus Avahi; species Avahi laniger. Next base: position 70,485 of record CAUYSK010074088.1, on the reverse strand, counting down.
GACTGGATAAATGTAGGATAGACCAGATTGGCTACAGTGGGATGTGCTCCTGAGACATCATATTCATCGGTTTGGAAATCATTTCACTGCAAAATAGCATAGAAATGTGAGAAATGGCTGTGTGGCATAAGCTTCTGAAAAAGTGACTAAAATGTGATATTAGTCATATACATTGGATTTATCCTATTTTCTTTTATTTTCTTTGTGGCATTATCATGTTTGAAGTGCTTTAAAATAAGTTATCAACTTGATTATGGAAACAAAGTGGCTTCCATTTGCCATCCCTGTGAATTTAGGATGTCCTTGTGACTTGCTTTAGTCAATGGAATACAGGTAAGAGGTAGTGTGCTGGTTCCAAGCTTTGGCCTCAAGAGTTTTTGTGGTTATCTACCTGCTTGCTCAGAACTCTGTCACCATTATGTAGAAGCTCAGGCTAGCTAAAGGATAGAGGCCAAATGGAGGAAAGACAACATGTTCCAGCCAACATCTGACTGGCCCAAATGCAGGGAAAAGTACAGTGTACCTCAGCAAAGCTGTACCCAACCCACAGCTGACCACAGGGATGTGAGTTGGCTCAACCAAGACCAGAAGATATGCCCAAATGACTCCTATACTCCTGAACAACACTAAAAGTTTATGGTTTGAAGCCATTGAGTTTTGGGGTCATTTTGTTACCTGTCAATAGCTAAGTTATACAGACGGAGACAGGCCAACTGAAGGGAGGACATAGACCTATGGGAAAAATAGTCTATAACAAACTTTCCTCATTTTACTCTTCCTTTTCTCGGGGCTGGACATAATTCTTTCTTTCTTCCACAGGATAAATGCAGTTTATTGATTGTACTCCTTCAAAAGGAAATCCAACTTACCATATGAATACTCTATTGCTAGAAAAATAGCAAATACAAATGTCTTCTGTGACTCAATATTAACCCAGACTCACATTTGGATCCAAATTTTGGCCTTTTCCAGTTGCTGATTTGCAGGAAGTCACCTGCACTTTCTAAACCTTGTTTTCTTCTCAGGAAAATGGAGATAATGACATTAACCTTGCCAGGCCATTAGAAAAAAAATAAAAGAGTAACCAAGAGTCTCTAACCTTTATGAGAGGATATTTCAGACCTGATTTTACAATGAATCAACTCTGTGACCTTGGCCAAGTATTTCAGCTTTTCAAGATCTAGTTTTCTGAGCTATAAATAAATTTGTCATCATAATAATCCCTATCTTACAACATTGATTTGAAATTGAATAAGAGAAAGCATATAAAATCCAAGGTTTGGTTTGATAAACACTGCCCTTCATTTTATTGCTCATGTGATAGTATATTCTTTTCTTCAAGTCCTGGGCTATGTAGACCCCTTTGAGCTCTCTCCACTCCATCCCCAAAACTATAAACACATCTCTCATGACACTGTTCCTCACTGTTGCTTGCTTTCCTTTTAAAACTCAACACTTTAGACACAAAACCAGTTCTACCTGCATAAATAATTTGTGACAGTTGCCTTTCACCTGTCTTTCTTGTTTCTTGTTCAACCTTCAGGGTATGCATATGGCGGCGGCGGTGGTGGTGGTGGTGGTGGTGGTGGTGTGTGTGTGGGTTCTCTATGTATCCTTCCAAAAGACAAAAATCTTTCCTCCTATATTTGCAAGACAAAGCACATTAAAAGAACAATAGGCGTTAATTAAGCTATGTCACTCACTCAGTAATGTATAACATACAACAACAAAACAGCACCCAGCTACAGAAATGGTACATTAAAGGGCTAATGCTGCAGAGAAATAACCAAACAGAGCCAAATACCTTTGGGCTTAATTTCTTAGCTATTGTCAAAGTGAGAATCAGAACCATGTAGCATAAAGACAAATTTTGACTTTGATGACAGGTATGAGGAATGATCACATCAAATTTTACCATAATAAATAGAGCAGAGCCTTTTTAATAGGAAGCACTTATTAGAAAGATACCTCAAAATTTGACACGCACATGTATGCACACAGAAACTGAAGTATTATGCACGTACTATTATCATGAGCTATGGGCGTTATTGTCTCTATAATAATATGCATCATTTACTGAGAGTCCTTTTTGTGTTAACTACTTGCCTTTCATTATCTTTTAGAGCCCTCACCACAATTCTATGTAGTAGAAAATGTAATTTCTCTCTTTTTTACAGATGTGGAAACTGAGACACAGAGATGTGATATAACCTGCCAAAGATAACACAATTAGTGGTAGATTTGAGATTCAAATGGAAACAATCTAATTCCAGTGCTCATGTTCCCAAGATCACACAGCATTGCTGCTTCACATGTGTACATTCATAGCATTGTGTGTGCATATATATTTATACTTGTCTTCAATGTATTTATATATTTCAGTTTCACTACCATCTACCATAATATATCCCCATAATATATTCCCATACTTAGCCAGATGGGAACAAAATAAAGAAATGAAAATTAAATTTGTGGCTACATTATAAGAGACATAGATAATGGAAAAGAGACTTTTGATATATTATTACATTTAGTCCTTGAAACACCCTTAAGTAGTGGATTAGAACTTCACTTTACAATTAGGAGTACCTAAACTTAAAGGCTTGAGTAATTTGCCCAAGGTCACATAGCTAATAAATGGCAGAGTTGAAATCTGGACACTACTGTGACTCCAAAATCCACATTCTTTGTACTAAGTCACTTTTCCCATTAACACTTTTATTTCCAAAATTTGGAAGGTACGTGTTGCAGCTAAATCCCCTTACTTCTCGCAGAGGAGTCTATTCGGACTTAACTTTTTCTTAAAAGCTATTTTCACCTCGGTTTTCCTGCTCCTCTGTAAATTCTCCTTAAGTACTTTCTTCTTGCTAAATCTCAATTTGGGGATTTCTCTTCTCTAGCTAGAGGGTGAATCAGTAATTTAAAAAGAAGTTTTAAGTGCATACTTATGTTTTTTTAAGTTCCTGAATGCCTCCAAAAATTCACTTCTAAAGCCCAGAGAGGCAGAGGCCATAAATACTTAAAATGGGAGTATATTGTTTTAGTTAAAATTTATGGAGTGATTCAGGACTCCAATTCAATTTTCATAAATCGACATCATAAGGACTAGATGGGAAATCTGCCTTAAAATTACCACGGGGCTCTCTGGAAGATGAGCCTTTTAAAAATGCCTGCGTTTCACTTGTTAGCAAGTTCGTGACTTCAGGCTCAAGCAGATCCGGGAACTGAACAGTCCATCCCTGTTTTTATTATCTTTCTTATCTCCCTGAAAGCAATTTTGATGGAGCTTCATGTGTCGCCACTTCCACCCTTGAAGCTACTCAGGCTGGCAAAGCGAACAACATAATTTATCTGAGCAAAAATTTGGTTCCAGTTTTAGAAAACTCTTTTTTACTTTTCATGAAACTCCCAAGAAATCTAGGAGAAAATCAGAACTGATTTTAGGACATAAGCTGTTTCCCTTTGTTTGTGAGTTTGAGTGCTAATTTATCAGTCAAAAACATCTTCTGATGGTATTTTGGGGACTTGATTAATTGATTGACACTGTCTTGACCTTATTTAATTTTTAGTACTTGGCTCCAAACTTGGAGGTTTGAGAATTTAATTAAAACATCACTGAAAAATTTTAGGAGTAAATAAATCAAACTAATCCGACTATAGCCTGAGTGACAGCACAACTATGAAATAGATGAAACCTCCTCAAGGACAGGGACTGTTTAGATTGGGCATTGTGGCTGCCATACTTGGGGAATAAATATTTTTTCAGATTTCAATATATTTACAGGATAAAAGTACAGTTATGTTACATAGATTTATTGTATAGCAGTGAGGTCTGAGCTTTTAGTGTACCCATCACCCCAATAGTGTACACTGTACCCAATAGGTAATTTTTCATCCCTCACCTCCTCCTCTTCCACCCTCCCATTTCTTGAGACTCCAATGTCTGTTATTCCACTCTGTATAACCATTCATACCCCCAGTTTAGCTCCCACTTATAAGAGTGGCATTTGATTTTCCATTTCTGAGATACTTAGGATAATGGCCTCAAGTTCCATCCAAGTTGCTGCAAAAGACATGATTTCATTCTTTTTTATGGCTGAATAATATTCTGTGGTGTACATATGCCACATTTTATTTATCCACTCATCTGTCGGTGGATGTTTAGGTGATAAATATGTGAGTGCAGGTATCTTTTTGATATAATGCCTTCTTTTCCTTTGGGTAGATACCCAGTAGATGGATTGCTGGATCAAATGGTAGGTCTATATTTATTTCTTTGAGGAATCTCCATACTGTTTTCCATAGAAATTGTACTAATTGGCAGTCCTGCCAACAGTGTATCAGCATTCCTTTCTCTCTGCATACATGCCAGCATCTATTGTTTTATGACTTTTTAATAATGGCCATTCTGATAGAGGTAAGATGGTATCTCATTGTAGTTTTAATTTGCATTTCTGTAATTATTAGTGATGCTGAGCATTTTATTCCTATGTTTGTGGTCCATTTCTCTATTTTCTTTTGAAAAACTTCTGTTCATGTCTTTTGCTCATATTTTGATGAGATTGTATTTTTCTTGCTGATTTGTTTGAGTTCTTTGTAGATCTGGTTATTAGTCTTTTGTCAGAACATTTTCTTCCATTCTGTAAGTTGTCTATCACTCTGATGGTTATTTCCTTTTCTGTGCAGAAGCTTTAAAATAAATAAATAGGACCCATCTTTGTTCCTTTTGCTCAGTATTGCTTTGGCTATTCAGGCTCTTTTTTGGTTCCATATGAATTTTAGGATTGTTTTTTCTAATTCCATGAAGAATGATGTTAGTATTTTGATGGGAATTGCATTGAATTTATACATTGCTTTGGGCAGTATGGTCATTTTAACAATATTGATTCTTCCAATCCATGAGCACGGGATGTTTTTCCATTTGTTTGTGTCATCTAGGATTTCTCTCATCAGTGTTTTGTAATTTTCCTTGTAGAGATATTTCAGCTTTTTGGTTAAGTATATTCCTGGATTTTTAATTTAATTTAATTTTTTTCAGCTATTTTAATGGGATTGAATTCTTGATTTGATTCTCAGCTTGTTTGTTATGGGTGTATAGAAATGCTACTAATTTGCATGCATTGATTTTGTTACTTCAGACTTTACTGAATTCATTTGTCAAATCTAGGACCCTTTTGGAGAAATGTTTAGGGTTTTCTGAATATAAGATCATATCATCAGCAAACAGAGATAATTTGACTTCTTCTTTTCCAATTTAGATATCTTTTATTTCTTTCTCTTGCCTGATTGTTCTGGCTAGGACTTCCAGTAATATATTGAAAAGAAGTGGTAAAAGTGGGCACCAAATAACCATTTGATGAAAGTGAATTAAGTGCCCCTAAAGAGTATTATGCATCCAAGAAAATAAATCTGTGCTTTTAGTAGTTTACCTAGGAACTGTCTCTATGATTTAGAATATTTGCTTAAGACAGTGACTCTCAACCTTATAGATTTTGCCCTTTGGAGGACATTTGGTAAGATCCGGAGACAATTTTTTTTTTTTTTGGTCACAATTAGGAGAGGGGTGCTGCTGGTATCTAGTAGGTGGAAGCCAGGGATGTTGTTAAGCATCCCTCAAGGCACAAGACAGTCCCCCCAAAACAAAAAATTATATGGTCCTAAATGTCAATAGTACTGAAGTGAGAAACTCTGCTTTAGTTTTCCTTCAATTCAAGCTAGACATTAAATCCCAGAATCTAGGATTTTCAAAGTGAGGGTATATGGCAAAGAATCCTTACACTTCCAAATCTTATTATTTTAAGAGTTTCAGGGAAAGCAGTTATAACCTGGCTTATCTAGGAACTAGAGAAGAAATGCAATCTTCAAAGCCATTTGCTAAACACACTAGGAAGAACCAAAATTTATTTTTCGGTCTCACTCTCTTGGCTCTGTGCCTCTCAAGGGTCTTCCCCTACTCCAAACGACAGCCTCCTCCTAAGCATTCTCCAAATATGTTGGTTGTAAAAGCAGAAAACCACTAGGCACTCTCTGGGTGAGATGATGATCACATCCCAAGAAGAAGTTAAATGCTTTCATAACTCACTTAGGGAAGTGTACAATTAGTCTGTACACTCTATAAATCATCTTTTAAACATCTCATGTTTTTTGCCTTCATTTTTAACTGGAAAATTAAAGAATTAACTCCTCAAATCTCCATTTCCTGCTTAAAGTGGGATTAAATAGTTATATGGTAAAATTTCTTTATATACTAATTACATTATTACTTTTGATAAAGTCCAAAAGGAAATATGACATGCTCTTATTTGTCATTCAGCTTTCAAATGGAGCAACTGGACTGACTTGTAAGCCATTAGTCAAACAGCACAATTTAAACTCATGTAATGGAAAAAAATATTGATATGGAATTGGAGATACTTTGGTTCAACTTCTGGCTCTCCAACTGATTATGCAGCTATGGGAACATTGTGTAATCTCTATGGGTTTCAAGTTCTTCATCTTTAAAACAAGGATGTTGGATTACAGTTCCCAGCTCTTTTTGACTCTAATTTACAGAATGGAGTAATTTCAATCTGTTGCTATGACTAATGGGGCAGAAAACAAAATGACTTGTACTGGTATTCAGATACTCCTCAACTTGAGGTGAGATTACATCCTGATAAACCCATTGTATTAATAAATTTAAAATATCATAAAATCAAAAATGCATCTAACCTAGAGAACATCCAAGTTTAGCCTAGCCTACCTTAAATATGCTCAGAATGTTGACATTAGCCTATCGTTGAGCAAAATCATCTAACACAAAGTCTGTTTATAACACAGCCTGTTTATAAAAAAGCCTGTTTATAAAGTGTTGGAATATATCATGTAATTTATTGACTACTGTACTGAGAGTGAAAAGCAGAATGGTTGTGTGGGTACTCAAAGTACTGAATGCATGTTGCTTTCACACCTTGGTAAAGCTGAAAATCATAAGTCAGGGACTCTCTATATCAATATCTCTTAAGTATTACTGCACATACTCAGGTAAGCAGCTAATCTTTTGGAAATTAGAGAAATTAGGAGGTTACTATGGACATGTACCATGATTAAGAAAGTGGTCTTGGGTCTAGCCTCAACATAACAAAGCTTGTAGAGTATTGTTATTAAAAGTTCCCAGAACTTAAGGACACCTTTAGAATTGAAAATATTTTAATCACTATAATCTACTATAATCACAGTCAAATGTCAGGAACACACACTTGTTAAAAATATATCTTGTTCAGAGATACTTACAACTTCTTGGGCTATTTTCTCTAAGAAGTTGAATTTTTCTAAAAGACCTATTAGAATTGTTCTTAAGAATATGTGAAAGCAGCCTGCACTTTTTCTACTTAATCAGGTATACCAGCTAGGTTTCTGCAGTTGTGAGAAACAGAAATTACCCCATGTGGTCACTGGGCTCCAAGATGACCCCCAATAATCTTCTTCTCTTGATAGCCACACCTTGTATAGAACCCTCCCACACTGAATAAAGACTGGCACTGGCTGATCAGTAGAGTGTAACACAAAGAACATATAAATTAAAACATCTCATTACATTTTTCCCTTTATTTTGAATTGGAAAATTAAAGAATTGTCTCCTCATTTCTTTATTTCCTGCATGTAACTCCAGAGGCTAGGCCATAAAACCTATGTCACCTTCCTCTGCAGCCTCCTTGATAATTTCTGTGGGAGAAGCCTATCATGATCTCACGAGGATATTCAAGGAAGCCCATGAGGAACAGAACTGAGGCCTCCTGCCAAGAGCTGGCACCAATTTGTCAACCATCTGAGTGAACCACTTTGGAAGTGGACCCCCCATCTCTGGTTAAACTGTCATATCACTGCAGGTGTAGCCGACATCTGACTTTAACCTCATGAGAGATCCTGAGTCAGAATCACCCAGGTACGTCGCTCCCAAATCCCTCACCCACAGAAACTGAGAAATAATAAGTAGTTATTGTTGCATTTAAGCCAATCAGTTTTGGGCTTTGCAGCAATAGATAACAAATATATGATACTAACATAAAGCAACATAAATAAAAAGTAATTTATTAAAAGGAGATGAGGAAGTTCAGAGAATTAAAGGAAACACTCAGATTCTGAGGATAACTCAGAGAATCTAGGAGGCAGGACATGATGATTTTCAGAGTGCAGCTATCAAAATGAATTTGCGGTAATCATTTTCAGTTTCTCTTACATTCTACCTGACACACTACTAGAGATTTCAGGTAGAGAGGATCTGATTGACTTAGATTTGTTTTTTGCTCAATCCTTGACCAAGAAAGAACGGGATATCATAACTGCTATTCCCACTAAGAATATGTGTAATGGGAGATCTGTAGTTCCACAAAGGAAAATTCAGATGTTATGAGCAAATAAGGAGTTACAGATGCTCACCAGGTAAAGAAATGGATGTCAGCTACCAATAATATGGTAGTTCTGGAAATTGCCGAGGGCCTGGTGACAGCAGAGATTATCTAGTCTTGAGTGGATTAACTATATTCCTGCATAGAATTTTTTTCAGATACTATATATCCTCAAAAGTGTAGTGCCATTAAAAGGGATAAGAAAAAAACCAGTAAGTAAAAATTTTCTGTTTAGTTTAATTTTGGAGATATTAGAGGCTATCTTCATCTTCAGTGATTTTCACAACTGCCATTTGGCATTAATTAGAATAGGCTTAAATACATAACTCAATATATAGAATGACTCAAACATAATAGATTCTTTTTTCTTGCTCATCCAAGAGTACCGGACAGGTAAATAGAGCACCCGTCTTCTCTCTTCCTTATGGCAATTCAAGGACCTACGCTAGTGAAAGCTTTGCCATCTTTAATACATGGCTTCCAAGACTGTCCTGTGAAATATTCCCATTCAGTCAGTCAGAAGAGGAAAAGGTCATGGAGAAGCACACATGCAATTTGTTTATGACCAGTCCGATGAAAGTGCTTTCTCACTTCTGCTAACATTCCGCTGGCCAGCTTACAGTCACATAGCTCTACCTAGTTGCAAGGCAGTGCTGGGAAATGTAGTCCCTAACTGAGTAGCCGCTTCCTAGTGCAACTTAATACTAAGGAAAGAACAGCATGAATTTTTCTGGTGATCTACTAGCCATTTTTTTCCTACATTATAAATCCCTTGGACACATTTTGTTATTTGTCAACCTGAGAGGTATCACATTTACTTAGTTTCCTTGGAAAGTAATCAAAACCCTTGCTCAATGCAATGTATATACAAATGAAATCCAGAGTCATTTAAAGATACTTATAAATTAATAGATGGTTTTAGAACGTGCCTCTGGAAATAATGCTTAGGGCTTGTGGTGCTTCTGAAGCGAAATGCTTCCTTTTTTGCTACAGCCAGCTCTTGTCCATGGTCATTTTAGGAGTCCTAGACAGAGCTTTGGCACTATGCAATAACATGTATGAAATGGCAGCTTGTCCCCATGGCTTCTGCATTGGCAACAGTGACAGATCTTGTTGCCACAGCACTTGTGTTTAATGACAGATTTGCTTCACTAACTCTCCTTCAGCTGCAGGCTGGTAGGAGGCCTCTGAACTTAGGGTTATGTCAGTTCTTAGAATCTGTGGAGGCATCTTGGCTCAAGATGCAGAATTGGCTAAAGATACAAAAAAATATATATAGAGAGAGTTTACTCAAGGCCAAGTAGTGCAGACACTAAGATGTATTAATAGACAAGATCATCACAGGCAATAGCATGACTTTGGGGACAGGGATGCAAGTGTTAAAGAAGTCATATGTGGAGAGGCTGACTACAGACATCAGATGCCCATTCTCCCTAGAAAGAAGAACCAAAATTACAGACAGATTATCATATCTCAAATAGAACCTCAAGGAGAGAACAGTAGGACCTAACAGAGAACTCACAGGAAAAACCTGAGGCACAGAAAAAGAAGGAAGTGAGAGGCTAACTTGGCCAAGATCAACTAGGAGCCTGGGGGACTCAGTATTCCAGGCAATGGGTAAGTAGGAGTGCTTTGGTGCATCATGCCTGCTGTGGACTGCTGGAATCTGAACTGTAAGGGAGCTCCTTTGCCCTCATGAACCCTGACATCAGCATGGTGGTGATTTAGAGACTTCTTGAGGACATTGCGCCATACTGCAAACTCATGCTGGGTCACTCACCCTCCGCCAGACTAGAGGGGCTACAGCAGGGTGCCACTGTGACAGCACAGCCATTACAGGACTGCATCCTGCCCTGGGAACCTCAGCCCTTGTAACTCCACGTCCCAGGAGTTCCTGCTGACATTCCACAGTACCTACTCAGAGGGCAACAGCAGCACAGTGCTGGCTGGTCCCCAGTAGGTAATCGAGCCCTCAGGAGGTGCTCCTTCTAGGGGAAAGGAGAGTGCAGCACACCAAAGAGGCAGCCCCTGGGAAAAAGGAAACCAAAGTGCGTTCTTTCCAGAGCCAGAGAACTCTCTGCTTGGGACTGTGAAAAGTGACTTCACTTCCAGCAGGGGCACAAACTCTGTGCAGGACTCTGCAAGCAAAGAGGGATATCCCCTTCCACTGGCCAAACAGCCTCTGTCCTTGCAGAGGTTCATAGGTTGAGAATGAGACCTTTCCTTTCCTCTGCATACCCCTGTAGGCACAGCCACTGCTGGCGCCCCAGGAGACTAGGGCAGGTGAGATGGAGGACAGACTATCCAGGGCTGTGAGGGGTGACTGAGACCCCATGGGCAGCAGGGCTTCTTGGTCCACATTTGCATGAACAGTGGGGTCCTACTCTCTTTCTGCATGGAGCTGCAGCATTGTGGTCACAGAGAGCAAAAGCGCCTGAGAGCTGAATGTTTGGGGCTATGAGTAGAGACTTCACACTGCAGCAACTGTCTGCCACCACAGGGGTTTAGCATTGAGCCACTGTGCTGGTGTCACCTATGGCCTCAGGCTACATTGCAATCTAGACAGGAACTGCAGTGTCTCACCTTGTTGGATATCCTTAACATCAGGGCAGGGACATTAGAGAGAAGCAAATCCTATTCCTTCCTGTTGTTCCATGGTGCTGGGACAACGCTTCCCTCCCTGTGCAGAGACTTCCATGCAACAGTAAGTGCCCATCACCTGGATATTTCTCCAGGGGCCTGAAGACTCCCCACTATCCCTGTCAGGGCTGGTGTTTGTACCCACCACAGGGGGCCTAAGTGCAGGCTTCCTCCATCCAGCCTCCCAGCCTCACCACCTGCTCTGAGATGGAGGGCAGGACTCAGGCCCTTGAGTACTCCAGGGCCCAACTCTGGATACCAGAGCACTTTTCCACATTAACATAGGTCAAGCATAATGTGACTTAGGAGATCTTACATGATCCCCAAAGCCTGAAACCAATTGCCTTTTCAACCTATTGCTGTTCTTCCCCATGAGGACCTGAAAACATCTCAAAACAAGCTGGAAATCATTGGTTCCATTTATCCTCCTCCATTCCTTTCCATGCCGCAATAAATAGTATTTAAGGGAAGCGATGAAAAATGGTTTGTTTCCTACTGGTCATAGCAGAGTTATTTAAACATACTTGTGTATCACATTATTGCAATCAAAGGACCTAAAGAAGAAATGCTTTGGAAAGTGTTCTGCCTTATAAAATCTTTCGACAGCAGTTCTGTCATACTTTGGGGCAGCAATGTATATTTAAAAACAAATATAATGGGGTGATACATCCCTGGCTTCAACATGAATGTTTTGGTGGAGACTGATTATAGCTTATAGTCAGGCAAGACATATTTAACATGTAAGAAAATAGGCCACGGTATTTCAAGCCACAATCATTTATTCTTGCCAGCGTCTGTGTGTTGGCTAGGGGTTGGTGGAGCTAGAATGGGCTCACTTAACAGCTCTGCTTTGAGCTTCAGATCTGTCTTAACTCAGCTTCTCTCTCAGGGATGCTGTATGTGTGTTTCTTCTGGAGTCCAGAGCTGAGAAATAGCAGCCACCCAGGAAAAGCTCCTCTTGTGATGACAGGGGTGCTAGAAATCTCACAGGGCCCTTTAGACCTAGACTCAGAATTGTTACACTGTCACTTCTACCTGTGTTCCATTGCCTAATAAAAGTCATATGGCCAAGTGCTAAAGGAAGCATGGGGAAGTACATTCCACTCATGATGAGCCCACAGAAAGGGTGTGGGTACAAGGAGGGATAAAGAATTGGAGCCAAAAATTCCATTGAACATGGTATATAACCTACTAAGTAAGCCCACAGAAAGTCCAACATAGCAGTGGAGAACAGTCACATGTGTAAATGCACACTTATCATAAAATATATACCAACATTTAAGACCATCCTAACAAGGTAACCAGATCTCTGTCAAAATTGGGTTTCAGTGGTGAGTGACTTTGTAAAACTAAATTATGATGGATTCCATGTTATTATTTCTAACTAGGGGTGCCAGTGGCAAGACTTCTTTTTGAAGCGTTGGCACATGGCTGGTTCTCCTGCATAAGCATTTTAATAACTCCCAGTTATTGAGACATTAAAAAATTCTGTATTTGGCTTGGGGGACAGGCTTTGAAATACTTATGTGCTTCCTTTTCTTCATTCCCTGCCATTCAAAGGAGGACTTGCAAATATTGATGAGGCTCAGGATGGGGTAACCAATAAAGATTTTTAGAAACATTAGGCAGGGGGTGCTTCAGTTTTATTGAAGTGGACTCTCCCTGGTGTGTCCTACCAGATTGGGGTCTGGAGCTCTGGTTCGCACTCTAGGTGGACGATAGTTTGTGTTCCTGTCCTTGAAAAACCAGGCTGTTTTTCTGCTCACTGTCAGGATCAGGGGATGAGCCAATTCTTCCTGGAATCTCAGAGGAACCATCCTGTGGATGACAGAGACAGAAGAGCCTGGAGACTCTCACCTCTGCATTTTCTCTCCTTCCAACCCTCATCCCACAGTGCTCGGTCTCCTGTGGAGACTTCTTTCAGGGCCCAGTGTCAGTCATTCATGTAACAGTAGGAAGTCACTTCTTTAAAGAACATTAACATTTTAAGACTCCTTAAAAAATTATGAAATGAAAAACTTCACCCGCAGCAGTTAGAACTAACTGTGCTAGATGGAAACAAAGAAACATGGCTGGATTTAAAATCTAGAACAGGAAGGGGCAGTAGAAACCAAGCTATTTGTATGTAAGGTATAGAAATGAACAAGTATGCAGTTATTTGTGTAACATAAGATATAATACACAAATGTATATTAGCATCTCATATACAAAAATATATAATACTATACAAGTATGTATTAGCATCTGACATATACATCTAAATTTATATACAAATATATATTTATGATGTATATATACAAATATATTTCAGCATATAATATATATACATCACATATGATTTACAAAAGTTAAGAAATATGACATGTAAAAATACACTTATTATAAGAACACATACAAACAAAATGCTATTTATTTATTTATTATTTATTTATTCATTTATTTATTTATTTTGAGACAGAGTCTCACTCTATTGCCCTGGCTTGAGTGCAGTGGTGTCATCATAGCTCATTGCAACCTTAAACTCCTGGGCTCAAGCGATCCTCCTGTCTCAGCCTCCCGAGTAGCTGGGACTACGGGTGTATGCCACCACACTTGGCTAATTTTTCTATTTTTTGTAGACATGGGGTCTCACTCTTGCTCAGGCTGGCCTTGAATTCCTAAGCTCAAGTGATCCTCCCACCTTGGCCTCTCACAAAAAGCTATTTATTAAACATAGTCATCTTGCCTATGGAGATGAAGGGAATGAGGATGGAGAAGGGAAATAAAAAGATAATAAATATTATATGATAATATAATATTAATGATAATATAATATTATATGACAATATGCCAGGAAATAAAGAGTATGATAAATTCAACCTTCTACACCTGAGATCAAAACCAAAAAAAAAAAAAAAATGAAGAAAGGCAGGAGGGAAGGAAGAAGAAAAGTGGTAAAGAGAAAAGGAAGTTTCGCATACCTGTTACAGTCTTTTCAGGGAGTAGCCTGGCAGGAGGGCAAGTGCTATTTTGGGGCTGCCTGGCTGATGAATTCAGATCACCTAGAACAGTGCCTACCACATGGCCCTCAATGAGTATATGTTAAATTGAGCTACATTGAACTGAATGGCCTTAAAAAGACAGGTTTATTACCCTGCATCTTTAAATTCACAACCATTAGGCTGAACTCTTTCTTTCTATGATGAAGAACCAGAATAAAATGATAGGGTCATAAAGTCTAACTGCATCCAGCAGAGAACACAAATGTGTTTTATTTGACAAGAACCCATCCTTCTTTTTTTCTGGTGACAGCTCTCACATTTACTTTGGAGGAAGACCTCACCCCATTCTTATCCCATGGAGTTTGAATGAGGTTGACTTTCCCCCAACTCAGTTATGTCTGGATACGCTCCAGCTTCCATCACAGGAGCAGAGCATTTGGGGTTTAGGGATGGATGTGTGATCCAGTTTGGGACAGTGTGGACTCGATTCTAGGACCTTTTCTTAGAAAATATTTGAGAAAAGTTGTATTTCTATGGAAATTTCTATAGGACAATATAAGATTTGGGAGGCTAGGGTTACCCTTCATGAAGAAAGGTTGCTTGAGCATTAGCCAACACAAAAAAGAGAGAGGAAAGGAGAGGGGCAGAGAAGACAAGGGCAAGTGAGAGAGTTAGTCCTATCTTGGATCTTTTTTTGCTTAAGCATGTTTTAGTTGGATATTTTTACCACTTCAGACCTTAGGAGTGGTGATTGACACATTTCAGAGTGAACACATCCCTTTGGAGAGCTCACCCTTCAGGTACCACCTTCAGTGACATAGTATCAGGCAGCCTAGCCCATCTCTGTATAGCTTGGACAGTTAGGAAGTTTTATCTAACATTTGTCTTCCTTAAACTTTCTGGTGTTGGTAGCAGTTTTATACTTTATGGCTTCATAGAACAGTCTAATGCTTGTTTCAGCTATCAGGTATGTCTGGAGTCTCTTCTGCAGTGAAATACCTATCCCATTCCCAGGTTCAATCTCCAGTATTCAAATCAAATGCCATGAAGAACTTCCCTCACACAATAAAGTAATCTTACATCCCCTGCCTCAGTTATACTATTAATATTTGTACATACAGATGGTATTAATAACTATTGATCCACAATAAAACACACCAAAATTGAATGTCTTGAAATCAGTCAGCACATATTACTGCTTACAGCCTTGGCTGGGTTGTTCTTCTGTTCTTTATTGAGCTCACTGATATATTCGTGATTAGCTGAAAATGGGGCAGGCAGCTCTGCTGATCTTGGATGGACTGTCCAATATATTTGGGGGTTGACTGTCTGTAAGATGGTCTGAGACTGAGGCAAAGAGGCTCTCTTCCACAGGGTCTCTCATCCTCCAGCAGGTTAACCCAGGCTTATTCATGAGTAGAGGGAGTTTTTTGATAAAACAAAACATGCACGGCCTCGGGAGGCCTGGCTCAAAGGTGGCACACCACACTTCTGTCACTTTCCATTGGTCAGAGCAAGCCACAAGGCCAGACCAGATTCCAGGGGTGGGGAAATCGATTCCACCTGTTAATGGGAGTTGTTGCAAAGTCACATTGCCAAGGGCATGGGTCAAGGGTGGGGTAGAGAATCAGGGCCAGTTTTAGAGTCAATGTAGCAGAGACTAATACCATAAACATGTAAACCCTTAGGAGTTTGATTTCACTGAATGACATTCTGTTTCCATCTAATCTCAGTCAGGATCAGGAGTAAATCAAGTAAATTTGGTGAATCGAAACACATCCGCTCTTTCAACACAGACTGAGAAGAAAAGTAGAAAACAGGAAGATCTAATGTCTATTTCAAATTCACACTTGACTTGAGTATATTGCATTGACTCAGGGCTTAGTTGAGGGAATAGATTGACTTTGGCTTCTGTTAAGATGTGTTAAGTAAATACCTTTTATTTACTACGCAGAAAAAGCAAGTTATCAAAGCCAAAGCTTGGAGACAGAATATTTGTAAATAATAAAGAATTATTCCAATATTAAAAAAACAAAACTGTTCTCACTGCCATGACCTTGGATTCACATTAGACAATGATTTAATGCTTAACAGATTTCCTCAGCCACACTCAGCTCTTCTCAGATAGAGTGCCTCTTCTACAAATCATTCATTCACTCATCCCTCCATTCCACAAACATTTCCAAAATACATCTTTGATGGAATAATATAAATAAGTCACATCAATAAGACAATAAATTAATGATTGTGACTTACTGTGAAAGTCACAAATATATTTTTTTCCTTGAAGAAATAACCAGATATAAAAATTACTTTTGAGTTGGGAAGATCCTGTCAGGTCTGAGAAGGCTGGACACACATGCCCTGGCAGGGATTCACATAATGCCTGCTGAGTACATGGGCTTGGTGTGGGCTTCCAGTCTTGTCTGGTGTAGTGTGAACTTGGAATGGAGCATGCAGCTTAACTTTGGTCCTGAAGTGATCTAGTGTTTGACTCTAAAACACTTTTAACTCAGAAAATGATATTCTAGTGCCTCGTAGGAAAGTTCAGAAAAGTTTTTGAAAATTATTTTGAAAAAATCAGTCTCTAAAATGAGCAAAGTGGAAGAAGTACCTGTTGTTAACTTTGTTGGAATACTTCCTCTGGAGTCTCTCAAGGTGGATATGCAGAACCAGGTACCCCATAAATTTAAGGTTAGTGGGAATGTTGACTATATATGATTTTGCCCTTATATCTTACATGTTGAAAAATTCTGCTTAATTTAAAAGGCCAGGGTGAAAGGACCTGGTTTACATTAGAGGTTATGCCTCATTCCACGTTATAACTCCGGAAAATTCTCTCAACTGTTCTGAATTTATTTGCCAATAAGTAAAGGATATGAATAAGTCAATCATGAATATTTCTCCTAGATTTACAAGACTATATATTTATGCTGCTCATGTGAATCTTAGAACCACCCTGACATTCTGGGAGAGTGGGCATCCATAGCTTCATTTTACACATAAGAATGATGAAGCCTTGGCCAAAATGAGATTTATTAGAGTAGAATCTGACATAGGGACTTGTGGATCCATTAAGAAGTCTTCCACCGGGTTCATCCATCTCTTCTCCAGATTTCAACAGCACATTGCTGTACAGAGCTAATGGCCCCCAAAGATGCTTTGATCATAGCAAGGTATTTGGTTAAGTTATTAATACTACCCCCACCTCCCCACTCTCAGGAAGAGTGGTTCCCATTTGACAGGGCTTCCAGATGCAGGAGCTCCTTCAAGTGTATATGAACTACACAAAACTGTTTGGCTCCATCATCATCTCAGAGAAAAGAAGACACACAAAACCACAGTCCGTCAGAATTTGATCTCCTAGGGTCCTGATTTCCTTATCTGTAAAATGACAGGGTCAGACTAGATGGTGCCAAGGTCTCTTTCTTTTCTGAAGTTCTCTAATTTCCTTTCCTAACATGATTAAAAATTGAGAGTCATAAGTAGTAGTAAATATGTCAGATTTCCTTCTCTTTCTACCCAAATTCAATTGAAATGTTAATAGCGTTATCACACACTAATGTATTTTTGTTCTCCATTCTAATATTCTAATTAAACATCTACCTATTGTATGTCTACTCTGTGGAAGACACTAAGGCCACAAAACTTTTTTCCAAGTACTCCAGTATGGGATGCGGATGCTCTAGGACCAATGATGCATATTACTCAGGCTGACTAGAGCAAGATTTGGGGGTTCCTAGGAATAAAGTTAACACGACAAAGGCTCCTATCTGGAAGGATCCCTCATAGGAAAGGATAGCTCTGTTCTTTTCAATTGTGTAGCAAATGCTCTTGCTGTGCCATCAAATTCTCTTTACTGAACCAGAGTACCCATCTTCCAGCTGCCGTGAGCATTGAATTGCTCACACGACCCTTTCTGTGAAGGGTTGGTCTTGATCAAAAGTGCCAACTTTCCCAGGAGTTTATTCCCCCAACCTGGGGCATCCTACAGCTAATATCTCACTGATAGAATAACTAGAGGCCAGCACCTCATCTCCAGGTGAGACAAACGGTACAATCCATGCTCCAGAGCCCCCCCTGGGATCAGGCTGAGGCTAGACTTCAGCTGAGACCACATCCTCGTCTAACTCTTTTTTCTTTTCCCCTGCTTCTCTCCCCCCGTCCCCTTGAGAGACTTCCCTCAATAAATCACATACATACACCCAAATTCCCTTCTCAAGCTCTGCTTCTAGTGAACTTGACCTTAGACCCCAGCACCACAGAGCTCTTCACTTGGATTTAGGCATTGCATCCTGAGATTACTCTCAGGTTTTAATAAGTCTCCATGACTATATAAGTCTCTACATATTCAGGAAGCTTCATGGGGTAAAAGGAGACAGCCACCCACTGCCTCAAGGACATGAAGGCACCTTGGGAAGTTATTCTGGACCTGTGGAGTAATTTACTGCAGACTACAACCTGAGGAAACAGGACTGTGATGCTAAGTGGCAACACTCAAGACCCCAGAGTTTCAAAGCAAATGAGGAAGAGCATCTACATAGGACAGTGACTCTCTGGTCCACATTGGAGATGGGCGGGAATATGATAGACTGCGGAGCCACAAAGCCAGGATATCTACATGGGGAGAGTGCTAGTGGCTGGAATTCAAATTTCAGACCTTCATTTTCTTTCTTCTCTCATATTCCCCTGAGACAGTCTTGTGGCAATAAGGGGAGATGGAAAGCAGATAGAGCATTTGAGGGAGGCTGGATTTAGTTTCTAAAAGCCAAGTAGGAGAGAGGGTTCATGAAAATAGAGCAGAAGTGAATGCAAAGTCTGGCCCCATCTAGGCTGATATTCCTCCCAGGCTCTGGGAGGAGGAGACGAAGGCAGAGATGTCATCATGCATGAAATGTAATAGGCAGCAATGTGGGGAGGTGGCAGAGCTGTAGAGCGAAAAAGAGCCACAGAGCGTGCCTAGAGAGAAAGAACCACAGCCAGCCTCACAAATGATTTCTGGAGCCCCGAGCACAGCACAGAAACAGCAGAAACACTGGATTTGGGAGTTACAAAGTCTTAGATGGGGGACCCCTGAGAGACATTCTGCATTGGCTGATGAATGAGAACCGGAAAATATCCCATCTCTCACACAGTGCCCAAAGACACCTGAAAGCGAGGGCTCTGGAGCCCAAGGCCTGGGTTCAACTATGAGCTCAGAGATTTATTGTCTGTGTAGCCTTGGGAAGGTCAGTTGGACGTCTTTGAACCTCTCTTCTCATCTGTAGAATGGAGATAATAGTATCTACCTTTCAGGATCGTAAAGGTTAACTGCTTTGTCTACAAAGCAGTTAAGTGCATGGACGCATCTGTGAATTAAAGGCTTTTGCACTGCTTGAGATCCTAGCACTCTGACACTTCCCTGGGCTAGGCTGTCTTTCCTAGCTCAGAGTAGTAAGGTTGTGGAGACAGATTTTATACTGAATAAAATAAAATTTTATTGGTGAACCAATTCATAGCCACCACAGTAATTTTCTACCAAAGATGCATCCACTTAAACCATCTCTGGCTTCACTTAAATTTATTTTTATTTTTTATTGTCTAGCTGACTATCTTTGTTATGTTATCTGTATACATTTATTAAACTTTGATATTAGATGAAGAGAAAGAGAGAAAAAACTCTTGAACAAGTTTTAGTTTTTCAGGGAAAGCCCATGAATTAATTTAAACTAAAGAAAGCAACAATGCTGTTTACTGTCCAGCAAGGAAGCTGTTTACTGCAAGGAAGTGACGATGGCTGAGTGGGAAACAGGAAACAGAAAAGAGGAAATGGTTTACAAGCCCCCAGAAAATATACACAGATGGGAGTTGACGAACATTGATGAGAAACCAGGATGCTCCATGTAATTCTGTTTCCGAAAATCAACGTGTATCCTCTGGCCAGTACTTATTCCTCTCTGCTGTGTCTACATTCTCAGTGTGATCTTGCTAATATTTAAAAGGCAAATCTAAATGCTTTAGAATCTTCACAACCGTACTGTTGGTCAACAACTAGATGGCTCATGTGAATTTGAATTCTGTAAAGGAGAAAAATCAACAGAAACGCTGAGAAACATGCAAGAAAAGA
This sequence comes from Avahi laniger, assembly GCA_963575035.1. Classification (NCBI taxonomy): domain Eukaryota; kingdom Metazoa; phylum Chordata; class Mammalia; order Primates; family Indriidae; genus Avahi; species Avahi laniger. The sequence goes on along the minus strand of CAUYSK010074088.1, from coordinate 50,371 downwards.
AAACTCCAATGACTTATTAGAAATTTTACAAGCCAAAGCTAGGCTCCTTTTGCTTTTTTCTTTTTCCTTTTGCATGATCACAAGCTGGTCCAGAGCAAGGAGCAGAACCCAAGGTTCACACATATATTTATTTAGTTAGCAAGACATTCCTATTTTTATAGCTCGAAGTTCTTAACTTTCTTGTTAGCAAATGTTAACGAGGTTTAAAATGTATAAAGTAAGCTGTGGCATGTAAAAAATTTTAGCCGATCCTGGCTTTTTCTTTTTTGTTTGCCTATGTTCAATGAAAATGTCCTACTGACAGGCAGAATGTCTGGGCAACTTTATAGATAGTGTTCCCACCTCAGGGCCACAAGGTCACAGATTCATTCCTGATTCTATTTAAAAAACACTCAACAATGGTAAGTTTGTGTGTGCTTTTATGAGCAGGAGCTGTTTTATATGATCCAAGATCTTAAAGATACTCCAAGGAATCTTGTGTGTATGCTGGGCTGTGAATTGGGAAGGCTGAAATATGGGGCTTGCTGCAAAATTGGGGAGCTTCACGGAATCACGAGCAAAGACTGACTGTAGTAATTCTCAGACATTGTGTCTACACAAAGCCAAAAAGTAGTTTGTTTTCATGGTGGTAATCAAAGCACTTGAAACTTTCAACCTGCTGTTCCAGCGTCATTTTGTCAGTGGTCATAAAATGAAACAAGGCAGAGGGTTAAAAAAAAAAAAAAGAAAAAAGAAAAAAGCAGACCCCACTCAAATCGCACAGACATTTTATAAGTATTTTAGACACTGCAGGCCTTTCCTTTTTGGGGAGTGAATAAATATGGCTTCTGAGAAGTTGCCCGTGAAATCCCCGAAGGCCCTCTAAGTGTAGAAGTGAAACAACCATCAACACTCTAATGAGCAAACGCAGGGGCACTCCTAGCAAAAGGGGATTAGGAAATAGCTCAGTTGGGTGGCTACCATGATTTTCCAAGGAGTGTTGACAAAAGAACAAAACAATCCAATTCTGAGCTATATACTTGGGTTAAATTGCTGTGTGACCTTAGACAATAGATTATCTTTTCTGAGTCTTTATCGCCCGCTTTGAATGGAGGGAAAAGGGTAAAGGTTTCTTATAAGTCAAAAAATTCACGATTCAAAAACTTCAAATGAAATAGGTAATTAAAATGTGGCAATTATCCATTGTTTTGTAAAAAAAAAAAGGCACACACAAGTGTCTCTCTGACCCAAGGCTGTCACACAGTCTGTGGTAAAAATGACTCCCCTAGAATTCTATACCCTGGTGGTCCTACGTCTACCCCTGAGCAAGAATTTTGGGTTTCCCAACCCAATGGTAGCTTCTACTCCCTGTAGTTTGCGCAATCTAGGGATACATAATATCCCACAACTTGCTTTTCATATATGTTATATTCTGGATCAAATTTCAGGGATGCATGTGTGCATGTGTGCGTGTGTGTATGTGTGTGTGTGTGTGTGTGTGTGTGTGTGTCCACAAAGCTGGGAAGCTAATAACCTTCAATCAAATTGCTATTCAACTTGCCCCATCTGCCTAATCCCACTCCTCTATTTAAAGTAACTGTCCCAAAGATATACGTAGTTCTACAACCCTCCTCACAGCACACATGTAAGTTATTGGCTTTTTTTTCTCGAAAAGTCTGTTTTTCAACCATTCCTATATATAATCACCAGAAGTAAATATTAGACCTTTCCGCCAAATAACCACAAAGCCAAATTCTTGTGGTAAATTATGTGTTCCCGGTGGCATGGTAACAGCAAAAGGGCCCCTTAACTCTACCACTGAGCCTGTTTCCAGATCTCTGGCATGATTCCAACAATATAGGAGTGTGTATTAAAAAATAGGAATTGACTATATTTGGAAAGTCTCACCTAGAGATAACACAGGAAAGATAAATGACTAAAGTGTATCCAGAGGTGGTACGATTCACTTTTAGATTATTTCACATAGAATGTTCTAGACCAAGTTGTAGAGCTTTTGTGTCATTAAGGGAAGTAGTTAATGGTAACAATTCCTCCCAGTTGTTGAGTTTTACAGTTTTCAAAGCATTTTTTTCCTCTGAATTATCTCATTTGAGCTTCTGAGATGAGCAAGTTATTATGATTTCAATTTTAGAGATGAAGAAACTGAGGTTCCCAGAAGTCAAGTGACTTTCTTGAGGTTTCACAACTACAACATGGCAGAACTTGCATTGGAACACATTGTTCTTATTATGCCACCACAAGCATGTTGCCTTATCAAAGGGATTTGAGCAACTCAATCAAATATTAGGGCAGACATTTTTAACTGAGAAGGGAAACTAGGGAAATGCATGTTAGGATTACTAAGGGGTTGTTTGAAACATAGTGCTTGTCTCCATCTTCTTTCCCCTGTAAATAAACATATGTCTCAGAATGGGAGTGGGGAAATAATTTTGAGAACATGCCCTAGATAATTCTAATATGTACCTCCTGTTTGAAAAGCACTGCATCAGGATTTTCTCTTCTTGCTTTGTTCAGTCTTCCTTGCAGTGGTATACTCACTATACTTATTCTAAGATGAACAATGAATTGTGTTCAGACCTGCCATAAAAGTGAAGGAACTAATGGTGTAAGGAAGGAAATAGGACAGTGTTGACTTTTGGGTGACTGATGTGAAAAGATCATAGGTTTAGACTATGATTAATCATTCATAAGACTGTGTAGTATCCCCATCTAAAGCAGCTGAACAAAGAGCCAATGTGTGAATTTATTATACACTAATTCACTTTTTACTTTTCTAGATGATGGCAATATGGATGCATGATCATTTCAAACTCATGGGGATGAATGGCTCTTCCTGTATTTATGCCCTCTGCATTGTGCCTTCACACCAACTCTCATCAAGAGGTGGAGTCTTTGCCTACCCTTTATGTCTGGGCTGTCCACTATGACTTTCTTTGTCCAGTAGTATGTAGAAGTATTGTGCTAGTTCTGAGCCTAGATTTCAAAAAGCACATGTACTTACATTCCTTCTCCTAAATCCCCACAGCAGCTATGTGGGCAAGGCTGGGATAGTTACCTGAAGGATGAGAGACTTCATGCAGGTGCTGGGGCTCAGAAAACAGTACCCCAAAATGAAGGCCTCAGAAGCAAAATTTTTTCTCTGACCTTTCCTGTCCTCCTCCCTCTCAGTTCCATTCATTCCTGAGGCTACTCATAGAATCCCTCTTCTGCAAGGTAGGTCATAGAAACCAGAACCCCTTTTCCTGAAAGCCAATCATAAAACCTAAAACTACTCTATGTAAAAACTGGCCATAAAGACCACTTGACCTACCTTGTTTGATTGTAGGTGATAAGATCCCCATTCCAGAGAGGACCGTGTCCCACACCCAGAAAGAAGGAATGCATGCTCAGAGAAGTCTAGTAGAATCCAGAGAGGCCTTGCTGGGTTTCCCCACTCAGCCTATTAACATTCGATGGTATCCTTTTTGTCTATTCATACTTCTAAATGACTGCTCATACTTTGTGGAACCTAAGCATAAAAATGGACAATTCCCCCTTTATCTTTGGGTCTTCATTCTGAAGGCTACCATGTATACATATTAAATAAATTTGTATGCTTTTTCTCCTATTAATCAATCTGCTTCATGTCAGTGATTTTTCAACAAACCTTTAGGGGACCAAGGACCTTGGTTGCTACAGTTGCAATAGGAGCCATCCTAGCCAGCTCCTCTAACCACAGAGCCATGAGGGAGTTATCCCAGATTGAGAAGGTGAGGATAATGACTCCACCTCTCGATGTAAGGAGTTGCAGTTACGTTGCAAAGGGATGCAGACACGGGGAAGGGTGGATAATTGCAGCCATTTTGCACAATCCACCGCAACTACTGCATTGGGGCTATTGGGTATATTAAATATGTCAACATATATGAAACATTTAGAGCCAGCCTGATGCTGAATAAGTGCTCAATAAGCATGAGGTGTTATTACGATTTCTGAAATGGATTCCGTAATGTGTAGAAGACCTAATTAACACCACCTTGCCCCTTACTCTTAGGAACTGATATTGACAGTTCTCACAAACCTGTGGTTCCCTCCAGGAGCACACACAGGGACTCAAATGAAAGAAAATTCAATCAAAGCACATACTGAGGGTCAAAAGACCCTTAATTATCTTCCTTTCTTGAATGGAAGCACCTCATTCGAAAACACTCTCCTCCCTCCCTAAAAAAAAAAAAAAAAAGTGTTACACCTTTTTTATTCAGGCTGTGACCAAAGGTTTCAATGGTAAAGATGACTCATATCTTAACGAACTGGAGGAAATGTTTATGGATTCTTAACCCATTGTCTTGCTCTCATGAAATTATTGAATGGCATCAGAGTGTAAAACCCACCAAAGAAATAAGCACTGGATGACATGTGGCAGGTTTTCCAGCTCACCATGAAAAACGTCAGATCAACTTGTTTCTCTGGAGACAAATCACATCCGGGGCTGTTCCTATCCCCTAGGACTCATAAATGTTCCTATCTTCAGGGCACAGGTAAGGCCTTCACATTCTTTGAGAATAACAGTCTGTTCATTTCCTCCATGGCTATAAAGTGACTTTATTGGACTTCAGTATCTAAAGGAAACAGACCTCTGGGTTAGAGGATGCCTTCAGGTAATCACTGCCTATTTAGAGACTGGATCCTCAGACAAGTGAGTTTGGAAGATGTTCTTGAACTCTTTGAAATGTAAGTTAATTTAAAGTTAAAAGGAAGCTTCCTGGCTTGCTCATTGTTGTTGGGGGCAAGAAGCATTTATATAGTTAAAAAGTGCTTAGAAGGTTTAGCTGTACAGTATCAGTTATCACTAAGCAATGTTTCCCCATGATTCAGCAAATATATATATATATATATATATATATATATATACACTTCTCCAAAAGAAATTGAGACAATGAGAGAAACATTTTGCTATCACAGTGGGATTCAATATTTTACAAGTCCAAGGAGTATTTGGCTTCATCATCCTTTCCTATTGTACATTAACCTATATACAAATTTGGGTGAGGGAGTCTCAATCCAAAGAGAAAAACACACTCATTAATGTGATCAGAGAAACACAAAGTGCTTCTGCTCAAAGTTTGATTCAATCTACTGGTTAAATTCTAGCTCTGTGTTTTCTACAGTCTGGTCTGTCGAGGCAGGCTCCAATGACAAATAATTCTCTGTACAAATAAATTGGGGGAAATATTGCACACTATGTTTCACTCTTGGGCATTCACAGCACCTGTGGCATATTAAAGATTCGGCGAGGTCAGGCGATACAGAAATGTGTTTAGCTGTAATTCAATATTTTCAGAAGATACATAACCAAGGGATTTTCCTTTATTTTCTCTTTTAATTATATAAAATAAAATATTGTGAGAGATCAAGTAGTCTTTGAGAGATCAGTAGAGTTCAAGTAAAGCAGATTAACATAACACACTTTGTAGGATGCTGTTTTAAGTACGCAACACAAATCAACATCTTTGAAAAATGGTTTGTACAAGTATTAGGTGACTTATAGCTTCAGGCTTCTATTTATGAATTGTTTTATGTGAAAAAAATTTAAACAATGCATTGGAAACGACTCTAAGTAAAAAATGTCTGAAACAAATTATCAACAAGATTAAGGTACATATGCCCAGGGGATAGCATTGTTATAACTGAAGGTAGATAATCTATGACACTTGACCACCAATGGTTCTAGAAATATCTATGAAAGGTAGGGGATTCTTCTCCATAACATCCCTCCTGCTACTTTATTCCACTTGTCTTATTTTCCCTCTTTGCTACTCCAACCATCTGTTTTGCCATTCTGCAACATGGTTATGTGAAATCAACCCGGATGGGTATAAGGTCAGAGTTCAAATGCCTGGGCCCATTAGTTTCTAACACTCATTCTTCCTACTAATCCTTTACCTCCCTCTCTTGGCAATTTAGGGATCCTCAAGACACAGGTTAATTTTCCTCAGCTTTTGAATATTAAAAATAATAATAATAATAAAGGGAATCACACATTTATCTGTGATGCAGTTGAAGAGATTTCAAGCAGATGTCTTTGCTTTTGGCTGAAATTTTATCATCTCATTTCACTTTCACTATAAAATCCTGATTGGGATTTGCATGTTGTTTTTTTAAAAAACATAAGAAAAATTGATAGAAGTATTTTAAACACCTGTGACCCATACTGATGGGATGGGTTTAGAAATGAAAAAGGGATCTTTGGAGCTTTAATGGTTGGAGGCCAACACTTCCTCTATCTTTTTCTTTCCTGTCTTCTCTTTTCTAGGTTATTTTTTCCCTCTTGGGCTTCTAATAGAGTATACAAAGAACTGCTTAACCCTATTTGTTGCTGGCTAAATACATAGTTGACTTATATTTATTTCACATGATTCTGACATCTATTTTCTTAGAACAAAGTTAGGTTATGTACCTGGTTACTCCTATATGGTAAACAGTAAAACCCACTCAACAGTGGAAATAAATGTCATTTTTAAATAATTGGTATTTCCAACGTGTTTTTTTGTTGTTGTTGATTTTTCATTTCTAGCAATGTCTAATGGAAATATCCCCTCAAATTTAGGACTGGATTACCACCAATTCCTCCTCCAGTCATCAAGATGAATAAATGAAGAACTCACCATCAATCACATGCACATGTCTGATTTTCAACTGGGTCAAGTAAATTTCCACATTGTGATGTGGGGATTGGCAATGCTTACATACAGAAAGAGCTTTCTTTTAAGTGAAAGGAGAAAGAATTGTAGTAAAAGGAGTAGTTGTATTTAGATTTCTTGAATTTCATCTGCAACAAGTTGTAAACCCAGAATCAAATCTACTGCTTATTGTGGGAAACCTCACAAGTTGCACCAGAAATTTCTTTCTTTAAGTGTTTGGTGTGAATTGTTTCACTTTTGGTTGTTATTTCATGTCTTTTTCTACTCCATAAATACTTCCAATAAAGGTGAACTCTATGGAAGGCTTTTTCTCCTTTAAATAATCTATTCTAAATGACTCAATGACAAACACTTCAATCCAGTGCCATCTCTTACTCAATGGGTGGTTCTTTCATTACAGTATTGGGCCCACTTACTGGGAATATTAGCTTTATAACAGGGGCAGTTGTGAGAGTAGACAAGGACATGCATATGCTCATCTTATTGAGAATGTTAAGATGAAGACCAAGCTGACTGATCTCTTATATTTTTATATATGTGTGAGTTGATTATGGGGAAGTGGGGAACCAGAGAGAAAGAGAGGAGTGTGTTTTCATTTGCTAATTTGTTTTTTAACTGAGGCTGCTTACTTATTAAGAAACACATTGAAAACTCTACTAATCCACTGGTTTGGCGTGGCTTTCTTGAGGCTACACTTAAGGTCAGGCTTGCAGTCTACAGTATCTTACTTTTCCTAAGCTTTTGAATATTAAAAATAATAACAGTAATAAAGGGAATCATGCCCTTGTCTGTGATGTGGTTGAGGAGATTTCGAGCAGGTTTCTTTGCTTTTGGCTGGAATTTTATCACCTCATCTCACTTTGATTATAAGCCCTGAGTAGGATTTATATGTTTTTTTAAAAATGTAAGAAAAATGCCATCGACCCATGGATCCTAAACCCTACTGATCATCACAAAATATGCCATTTCTCTGAGGAACTTTTCAAGGAAGTTGGAGTAGCAGTGAAGGAAAACTTTAAAAAATACAGAAATGCCCTGAAAATAATGTAAAATGCATGCATGTCTGCCACCAGAATTGATAATTCATTCAGCTATCCAGGTAGGGCAGCAAATATTTACTTGAGAGGCTGCCGTGTGACAAGCTCAGTCCTAGACAGCGGTGAAACCAAACTCCTGCCCTCTGGGAGCTAATTCTCTAGGGAGGGAGATGGAAAAATACAGACAGCAGAGAGAGAACACAAATTTTATATACAGGTATATGTGCCATAAAGAAAAATAAAGCAAGTTTAGGAGGGAAGGATGATGAAGAAAAAAAGGACTGCTGTGTTTTAGAAGGATGTTCAGTCATCTCTGATACAATTACATTTCAAGTGAGACGAGATGGCATTTCAGATGATAATTATTTGCATTTTGTTATAATGTCTTTTTAAGATCTCCTTAAAAAAGAAGTGTAATATTATAGATATAGTTGAAAACACTTTGACCCCAGTTCCATTTCATCCTTACCTCCTGGATGAGTCTGCTGTGTTTTCTTTCAAACATTTAACAATATTTTGACAAACATATGTATATATGTTTATGTATACATACTTAAATATAACAAGTTTATATACATGTGTGAGATTAATACATAATAATATTTTATGCCTATATTTAAAAAGTTTATATACTATATTATTTTCATTGCACTACATCTTACTTTTTTCATTCAACTTTAGATTTTCTGTATGTATGAGTGTGGATCTCCATTGATACAGTTCATTCACGTTAACTGGTATATAATGTTCTGTGGAGCGACACATCACAATTCATTTACTATTTCCCCACTGGTGAACCTTCAGGGTGTTATCATATTTCATCATTGCAAGCAGTGTTCCAAAAAGCATCCTTGGGCCTGTTTTCTTGTGCACATGTGGAAGATTTTTGCTGGTTATAGATTTAAAAGTAGAATTTACTGGGATATAGGGAAGGGGAATTTTTTAATGCAGATTCCCAAATTTCATTCCAGATATATTTGATCACAATATCTGAGAACAGGATTTGGGCACCCATATTTTTTAAAAGCCCTCAGGAGATTGAAACGCAACCTTCCAAGAAATCAATGTTTTGGAGCCCATTGCTCTAGGCCACATTAATCCATCCCATGCATAGATTAATCAGGGAGGTAGAGATGAATAGATGCTTCTTGGAATTAGGATAATTTTTGGCCGTCACTCCACTGGGCTCCAGGAATGAATACTGTTGGTGTCTCCAAGATAACCTTTCCTGGCTTGCAGACCCATCTGCTAGCTGCTGTTAGCGTTGGCTGCTAAAGGCTCGCAGTTGCTCCCGCCTCAAAGAACTGCCCTTAGCAGCAGCCATCAGCCTGAAGGCTATGCCCCTTTTGCCCCTGTTCAGTAAACTCAACTGAAGCTGACACTAGGGTAGAAAAATCTCATACTTTTACCTCAAGGTGAGACCGACTCTGTGGTTTAATTAGTGCTCCAGAGCTTACCATGGCATCAGGCTAAGGATAGATTCAATCTCAGCCTGAAATCCTGCCTTTTTCTGCTTCTCTTGCCTCTTCTCCTGAGAGTGTACCCTCATTTTATCATGTGCACCTGACTTCTTATTTTAAGCCCTGCTTCTAAGAAACCTACATAAAGACACCCCTTTGTTCATTTTTTCTCTATTTATCTGTTTCTTTACTTTTTGTTCTATTGCTTTTGTTAGCTCTCTTTTTTTCCTTTTTCTTTTTTTGCTGCTCATTAGTTTATTACCTACCTATTCCATCTCACCTGCCAAGAAAATGAAGTAATTATTTCAATTTTTACTTACCTCTAAGAAATGCACTGAGCCCATTCTGGAGCAAAGACCTGCAGACACAACACCCTTGAAGAATATCCTTTTGTCTTATAGCCTGGTGGGCTGAGGAAGGCCCGAACCCTTAGTTTAATTAAAAGTAACACTGGGCTTCCTGCCCAAACTCATTGTAGCCCTCCCTCAGCCCTCTTAATCACAAGTTTGTTCTGCATTCTCAGGTGTGGCAACATGGCAAACAGTAGTCCTGTTGGTGACTATTTCCTACTAAGCAAACACAACGCCCGCCAGAAATGAGGAAACGCAGCTGCCCTCATGTGCTTTGGAGACATTTTGTCCATGGAGCTAAACCAACACCACTTGGGTCTGGCCCCCTTGGCAAAGCCTCCCCACCTCCTATGAAGCCACAGCCTTGTGCTGCATCCTCAAGCCAGTAAGTGTGCTGTCACGGGGTGTTTATAAACACGTGGCTGGCTTGCTCTTATTTTATACAAATAATAATAGACATGGAGACCTGGGAGCTCTAAATCAAGCATTCATCTATGCTTTGAAGTCATGGCCAGGAAGTAAATCCTGAGGCCCTTTAAAATCAGGCCCATTTCAAAGGGAGTGGCAGAGGGCTTGAAAGATGAGCCTCTTCCTCTCATCCAGGCTATGCCAGGGGTATGTTGGGTACACTTACAAACCAAATTTTCCCCCAAACAACACAAGCTTGTAACTTCCAAGGACATGGGCTGATAGAGAGAGAAGCCAAGACCTCCTGGGAAACCACCAGTTTGGTTATGCCCCGAGAGCTTTTAGTCCAGTAAGAAAAGTGACTCCCAGGCCTCAAGCTGTTAAAGAGGAAATTATCTGGTTCGCCTTGCAACTCAGGTCCAATTCTCTCATGGCTGTATCCCCACATTTGCCTCCTGGGCAACCACCCCAGACTGACAGGTGCAGATGTGCTTTCCCAGGTAGAAAGGGATTAGCGCAATTCCATTGCTTTTGTTTCTATCTTCACTCAAAATTTTCCATTATGCAAGGCTGGAATGAGAGAAAGTTAGCTGCAACTCTGCCTTTAAATTTTTGCCTCCGTTAGGAAGAGAATTTATCTCAAGTCCCCAATGTCCCTCCCACCACAAAAAACTCCTGAGGCCCCATGCAGGGCAAAGCAGATGGTTCATCTTCCACACTAGCCTCCAGTTGGACTGTGCTTACTGAATGTCTGATCTGGAATCTGGACTCTTAACTGCTGACCCAAATTAAAAAAAAATCCATTCTTACTCGCCTAATTTTAGCTCCCTTTATTTAATGTTTGCTTTTATGGTCTTTGAGTATTTGCTGGAATTCTACATAACTAGACTCCTAGTTGTGAGCTTTCTGGATCAAACTTGCTTTCTAGGCAAAAACCTTCAGCTTGACATATTTGGAATATGTCTTCTTTGTTCTCTTAGGCTTTAAAATGAAAACGCATTAGCACTCTAAGAGAAGATCTGGTGTCAAATTCTAGTTTTACCAAAGGGGGGAATTCTTGGGTAAAATAGTCACAAATTTCCCATCAACCCTACTGAATCCTCACTCTTCCCATGTGGGTGTCCCTCTGGGCTCCTGATGGCCCACTCTTTCCCTATCCACCACCAAAACTCTCAGGCAAGCAGCAGCAATTAGTTATTCCCAACTTCCAGTTGATGTAAGACATTGTGTTATCTCACCCAGGGCAAGAGATTTTTAAGTTTAGTGCTTACTGTGGAATGAAAAGCATTGCTGGGGATTTGTACAGGTGTCAAGAAGAGATAGAGGATACATGTGAGAGTGGGGTGTTGCTAAGAGCCTTCCTGAGCCCCCTGGAATAAAATGGGCTTTTCTGGATATAAATCAGATTGATGTGCCATTAGACATAAACTGAGAGTCTCTGAAATAGGTAAGAATTGGAGGCATCAACCCGCCATCAATGCTCATTGAGGTCTCATCTAAACATTTATGATAAGACTGTGTCGTAATTGTGCATTGTGGAAAACTATCATTTTTCAAATAACTTAGCAGCAGGGACAACAATAATATAATCATACAATCAGATAGCTTCTAGCTTTCCGAGCATTTTTATATGAATCTTCACACCAGCCCTTTGAGATACATAGGCAAATATTTAAGATTGAAGATTCATACATTTTATATTACAATATCGATGTTCAGAAACTCAAGCGAGCAGGCTGCAAGAAGCAGAGCTGAGATAAAAACTTCAGTTCTCCAGATTCATAATTCAGTGCTCTCTCTGTGATATCAGGCTTCCTCTACTTAAGCTAATTATTGAGAATCAAATAGTATTTGGGGAAGGCATATAAAATCTCCCCAAACCCAAGAAGCTTATAATATCCCAGAAGTAGTGTTGATAATAAGAAAAACTGAATCTATGACTTTGCCTATGACATTACTGTTTCATTTCCTGCCTTCTTCCCTCAAGGCCACCCTGCTGGGCATGGCCGTGCAGGCCTGTCTCCTGCCAGACCCTCCTTCCTACCATCGCTCTCCAAACTGACAAACGAGAGCAGAATGGGTAAGAACAAATTATCGTGTTTCATACGGTACACCATGAGGATTCTGGGGAGACACCCTAAGATTTAAATGAATTCATTCTAATTTTTGAGATGGTTGGCTAATCAAATATAATTTTACTTGCGTAAGTTTCTCATTCTTTCTTAAGACTATCTCTGTCATAATGTGCAACAAATCTACATACCGGAAAGCTGCAATAACCAGCCAGGGCTGATGGGGCCTTAATGCGTTGTTTGGCTTCTTAGGAACCGTAATTATAATACTATTAAGATCGGACACTATACCAGCAGCAATGACATTATACTGCTGTCATAGAGTTTAATCCTGCCATATTTTTAATGTGCTCCCTATTTTCGGCCAGACTAGTCAATTGAAAAAAAAAAAAGGAAAACGTAATGTTTTTATTCAAATAACATGAAATATAGAATATAAAAATGTTTGAGCCAACATCAGACCAGGGTAGGTAAAATTAACTGAAAAAGCAAAGCAGTCCTCTCCTCCCCCCACTTGTTTACTTCGTCATCCAATTCACATTCTCAGCACAGGTCGGTTGTCTTGAGTCCGAGCTTGTCTGAGTCCAAGCCATCAGCATTCTTACTGTCACACACAAACTCTCTCGTAAAAGCTTTTACCACTTGTTACTGTCCTCACAACCAGAACACATGAGCACTGATGCTCACTGGTGAGTGTAGTGGCTTATTGGATACTGTAATACACACTTTTATGTCCGGTAGACTATTCAGAAAGTTAAAGCCCCACTTCTCATCCTGATAAAATGCTCAAGCTTTTTTATTTCCTTCCAGAGCCCTAATTCTCTGTGGTGTTGTGTTTTTTTTTCTTTTTTTCTTTTTTTAACTATGCTCTGAACATGTGGATCTCTTTTCTGGATTCGTGTGGCCTTGCATTCCTGAGAAATCATTTTATCACTTCTTTTGTATAATTTTTACAAGGAAAGTTGTATTTCTCTGATTTAAAAATGCTGGCAAAAGGTAAACTAAGCTGTATTTTTGTTTATGTGAATAATGTTTTAGAAACCAGAAACAAACTAAAGGAATAAGGTCAACACCACAGACTATTTTCCTCTTAAAAGAGAGATAAAAATGTCTGAGTTCCTTTCACCTGAAGAAAGTTTAAAACACCAGGATGCTCTCAAATAGGCCTCCATATGGGCTTGGAGTGAAAACATGTGCTGTCTCCCTTCAAGTGAGCACTGGCTTTGGAAAGGCACTGGGGAGCTGGTGCAGGGAGCCATGCCCAAGGGCGGAGGGCTAGAAAATGCAATTGTTTGACTAAAGACACAATAGGAGATGCATTTGCCAAGAAGGAACTTCAGAAGCTCTGCTTGAACATGAATGTGAAGAAGTGAAAATACTTTAGTTGGGATTTCTGTTACTGTCGCTGACAGTGAGCTGGCTGGCTCCCCGCTGACAGATGGTGCCAGGGTGTTCCTCTTGGAGAAATACCCTGGGACAGCTGCAAACCATTTGTGAGGCTCCCTTGTTGCCGAAAAGAAGATGGCAAACGTGAGAGCATGAAGTATGAGTTCCTCTTGGATTAGAAGACTACTAAGCCACCGCAAGGAGACTTAGGAGGTCGAACCGATTACTTTGGTGGTATTTGGTTATTTATTGCTACATAACAAAATTCCCCCAAATTAGCAGCTTAAAGCAATGTTTATTATCTCACATTTTCTGCAGGAATCCAGGTACAGTTCACCAGGCTCACAGTCCCTCACATGCTTCAGTCAAGGTGCTCTCTGGGACTACAGTCATCTCAAGGCTCAACTGAGGGAGGATCGGCTTCTGAGATCACTCACGAGGCTGTTGGTAGGCTAGAGGTCCTTGTTAGCTGTTGCTGGAGTTATCAGCATCTTGACACGTTGGCCTTTTCATAGGGCCACTTCGGAATGACAACTTGCTTCTCTCAGAACAAAGGCCCCATGAATTTTCTACCCCCCAATCCCCAGAGAAAAAGAGAGAGACAGAGGACCCAAGACTTAAGGTGGCAGAAGCCACAGTCTTTTTGTAACCTAACCTCTGAAGTGACATCTCATCACTGCTGCTGTATTCCCTTCATTAGAAGTGAGTAAAGAAGTCCAGCCTACACTCAAGGGCAGGAGATTACACAGGGGCATGGATACCAGGAGGTGGGGATCATTGATGTCTATCATAGGAGTTCCCTACTACAGATGGTAACCATATTTTCCATTTTTTGTGAATGCCAAGATTATTTCCTCCCTTCGATGCTAGGAAGATTACTGTGTTAGGTGAAATACTTGTTTTGAAATGAAAGTCTGGTGGACTATAGCGTTCATGGCCATCGCTCAGTGTGTCATCTTGGTTAGTGATAGTGAGCTGGCTTGTTTGGAGAAAATGGGAGGATATGTTATTAGGCAGGGATATTTGTGAGCCAGAATCCTCCACTCTAATTCAGGCGTGTAGGAGACTGGCTACAAAGCTCTCACTTTGTCTGTAGAATGGGCTTGGCCATGAGAAATGTCCCTGGCAATCTTTGGCTAAATAATGGAAAACACATGGTTTAAAAAATGTCAGGATAGTGTACAGTCACCTCTAAAAAGAACTTATATCATTTATATCACACCTATGTTACATGTTTTTCACATTATAGTGAGAAATTTACTATGTGTGTGGGTGTTATAACTTGACCCTCACCACAAACATCTCTAGTTTCATGAGTCATTTTATAATCTTTGTTAATAGGGGATCATTATGGAAAAATGACAAGAATTTCCATCAGGTCAACAAGAATTTGAGTTAAAGAACATCATAGAATGTTAGAGGTGATAAGGACCTTTGTGATAGTTGCCTCAACTCCCTCATTTGATGAATGAGTAGATTGACCAGAGCTGAGGATAAGCTAGAGCAGCCAATTCAGTGCTCAACCTAGTATACATTGTTTCCACCGGTGTTATAGAAATAAAGAAGGCAGAGGAAGAAAGAAACGTCCTTACTTTCTGTGTGGTCATATGAAAAGGAAATTGGTAGAGGTTAGGAAATCTTTTTCAAATAATACCTTTAAACTGCTAGCTGACCTATGAGGTTTTTATTTATATTTCCAGGAGCTAGCCCAACACACAAAGATGTTCAGTAAATGGGTGTTTATCTTAATGGGAGCTAACCTCCGGTGATTTACACAGTTACTGTGTTCCAGTTTGTAACCATCATTGGGCTTGATTGACTTCTGTGATCACTACTGCGAGGTCTCATTGGTGGGATAACAGCTCTGGGGTGGTTAGGATATAAAAGTTGGAGGTGACATTCAAGGACAGCATACAGAAATTGAACTCGAAGCAAAGACGTCCAAGTTCTCCATCTAGCTCTATTCTGGAGGTCCAGTTTGGGAATAAAAAAACTAAGGTTCCAGGTCAGTACCTTTCATAAGTGGTTCATTCTTGAATAAATTACAAAATTTGTGCCAACTATTTTAATCTGTGAAGTTAGAGAATTGGAATAGATAGATGATTCTCAATCAGTAACAGTAGCATACCATCCTAGAGGAACGTTATATATCAGAATTTCTGAGACGTGGTGGGGAAAAAAACATGTAGATAGGAAAAAAATTCTGAATTCTAGTGATCAGAAGAACTGATCCTTCTGAAGGGAGGTATGGTGTCCTGGCAGAGTTTCCAGGTAGAGAAATGGGATGTCACACATGTTTATTAAAGGGGGCTCAACTGGAAATACATTGGGAAGCTTTGATTAGAAGACCACCATTCCTTCCAGTCCTAAAGTTCAGAAAGTCAGAGAATGGCAAGGGACAAGGTCATTTGAGGAAATAATGTTAGAACAGAGAAAGTTCTAAGGAAAGAATGAGCTGGCCCCCAGCTAAGATTGGCCTGAAATGGCATCACAGTCGGACACTGGCAAATAGAGACAATGCCTTTAAAGAAAGAACACTGAGACTGGATGCTCCCATCCACTTAGGTTAAAAAAAAATCAAGATTCCCAACCTCAGCTACCTTCTTTGACAGGTCTACTCTCGTCCAACAGTGAATTTCCAGGGCTAAAAGTCACAGGTTCCAACATTTATAGCCCAAAGGAGCTCATTCTTAGGAAAATGATCCAAGAATGTGTTGGTCTCCAATGTAAAGCCAAATTAAATTGCTATTGGCTTCAATGTTGACTAGCAAAAAAAATCACTGTGGTTATTAAATCTATTATTTCAATTAATTACATTAGCATGCCCATGCCTTTTGAAGGGCAAACAAATTAAAGAACATTTTTAAATGGCTTCCATTTTATTTGGATTGATGACACTCTATTATAGACATAACATTTTATAAAAATCTAAAATAATTTTATTTATATATTGATTTACTTGTATATTCATCTATTCTATAATAAAATCTAAATTCTGAGTAAATCTCTGAAACACATTGGAACTTTGGCTTGCAAAAAGAAAAATAGTTGAAGCAGTTGGCCAGCCATAAAAATACAGGAAAATACTTGAAGATATTCTTCTCTGATCAGAGGGTGTTTTTGAAGCAATTTTCTCTTGTACCTATAGATGCCCTAAAAGAAAGAAGAGGAAGACAAAATTTGATAGATTAATAAAATATTTATAATGGAAAGAGAGGGAACGGAGTACAGAGGGGAACATTGGACTTGAAGTGAGAAGTCTTAGATTCTAAGGTGATACTTATAAAACGTCCTCAGCACTGGCTACAGCCTTCAGGCTCTTTAGCTGATAATTAGATTATTTCCCAGAACTTTCTGAAGTTGTGCAATATTTTTAGAAATTAAATAAAATAAATATACATGCATTACAGAAAAGTTGTAAACCAGAAAAACACAAAGATAAAACAAAAATATCACTAATGCAACCATTTGGAGAACACATGTATAAATTGGGGGAACAGCTTTCTACCTTTTACTCTTTTGCTTTGTGTGTATGTGAGAATATGAGTGTGTGTGTGCGTGTGTGTGTGTGTGTGTGTGTGTGAGAAAGAGAGAGAGAGAGATATTTTGAAAAAATTTTGTAGCATAACTTGTTCAATTAAACATACATCATGGGAAGTTTTTATATATTTTTATAATATTAGAAAACTTGACTTAAATGTATTTTTAAATGTGAGTTTCTGAGTTTACAAATATGAGTTTATTGTAATATATTCAAGCATTCTCATTTCTCACTTCCCACAATAATTAATGACATTTCAATGACACTCTTTGCATTGAAATTTCTGTGGATAGTCCAACAGGGTGGAGAGAGAAGTAGGGAGAAGGTGGGGGTCTGGGTGTAAATATCTATGTATAGACTTAACATTTTTCTGACAGTTGGATCTTTACAAGTATTGGAATGCCACCTAGCTTGCTGCTGAGAAAAAGTGTGTCAATTACTGCAGGAACAGTTAGTTATAGGAATGATTTGGCTAGATTTAGGTAATAAAACTAGGAAAGTTTTCTCTGAATAGAGCCATCTTCTTGGACTGGGCTGGGCTGGAGAGACCAGACTTTTCTGGAGAGAAAAGGACATTGTGATAAAGGAGAAAAAAAATTGAGAAGCCTCCTGTAGTGAGAGCCCTGGACCACACTGGAGATCTTTAAAATGAAACCTTGGTAAAGGAATTAGAAAAGAATGTAAAAAAATTAGCAGCAATCCAGGCAGGTTGAGTATTTGAGAAGACTCAGGTGTCCTCAACCTATGGTGAGTTGTATAATTATTTCATTATATACTACAATGTAATAATAACAAAATGCACAATGAATGTAATGGGCTGGAATCATCCCAAAACCATACGCCTCCTCCCCTGTGGAAAAACTGTCTTCCATGAAAACGGTTTCTGGTACCAAAAAGGTTGGGGACAGCTGCTCTAATTGACCCTTTCTCTGGCTCCATCTCCCAACACTCCTTGTCTTGAACTTATGGTCTGGTTTAAAAGACCTGCTTATAATGACCTCCTCCCCCCTCCCTTGCCATGCCTTTCTCGTGTTACCTGGTTAGCATCTTTTCCTTCTGTTTTTCCTGAATCAATCCCACGTATCTTGCAGAACCAACTCCAGCTTTGTTTTTTAAGAAAGCCCTACCTCTGCCAGGAGGGAAGGGATGTGACAGGGCGCAGCATTCTGCCTGGTCAGGACAGCGGTCCCTCCCGGGAAATCCTCGCGGCTGGGACGACGACCCTAGTGGCGACGGCAGCGCAGAGGCACTGGACAGGTGCCTGGAGGAGCCTTGCAGGATCGGGTCGCCTCGGTGCTCTGCCTGGAGCAGGCCCTGTCCGCCGTGACGGGGAGAGAGCGGCCGACACAGCCACTTGGCGCCCAAGCCTGGCCCTGGACCGGGCCCTGCGGAGCCTGCAGAGCTGACGCGCGGACGGGAGGGCTCTGGCCAATCGGGCCTCCGTAGTCCCCAACGGTCCCCACACAGTGGCCCCTGTCGTGCCAAATATCTGCCACCAGCAGCAGGAAGTTTCCCTTTGATGCTTTTTCTCATCACCCTTGGCTGTCCCCCCTCACGCCCACCCTGGCTCGCCCTTTCTCTGTCACCAGCTCTGTTGGGACGTCTCAAGCGCCCCGTCGACCAGTGTGTGCTCAGTCTCCAAATGACGTGGACATGAAGGAGAGATCTCTCCGTTCCTTCTCTTCAGAATCTCACTGTGCACAACTAGCCCTAAATCGCAATCTTCTTGGCAAGCCCGGTCCCCCCAACCGCCGCTGGGCCTTCATCCCTGCCAACGCCTGTCCCCGCCCGCGAGGCTGCCCAGCTGGGAGGTGACCAGCGCCTGCTGCGCCTGTGACTCCCGCCCCCGCCTCCCGCCTCCCGCCCTGTCCGCAGGCTGTCCGACCGCAGTTGGGATGGGGATTTTATATTGCTCTAAGAGGCAGAGTCCTCTCCCGGAGGCTATGTGCTCCCCTCTGGGGATCCTTGTCATAGGATCCTGGGGGCAGGCCACAAAGAAGAAGCCTGTGCTGTTTGCTGGCAGCTCCGTGGTGGTCCGACACTCAAGGGCCACCAAGGTCCCTCCTCTCCCACATGGCAAGGTCACTCTCTTGCCTTCACCACCTGAGCAGATGGTCAGGGCTACAAGGCTGACAACACTCAGTCACCTCCCGATGCCTTGCAAGAAGGAGGAGGTGAAGGCCCCGGTGATGGCAGAGGAGGAGGAGGAGGAGTAGAAAGAAGAGGAGGAGGAAGAGGAGGATGATCTTCTGGAGACCCACTGGCAGGAAGAGAGGAAAAGGGGCCCTTCTAGCAATGGGGAAGCACCATCACCATCAAGGCCCCTGGAGACCCAGAGAGACCTCGCTTCCTGGGAGTACAGTCCTGGGCCTTCCCTGAAGGGACATATCCAACCCACCATTCTGAAAACACCTGGAGTGAGGAGGCCCAGGTGACTCTGATGACCTGCTGTTCTGAAGGCCACACAGTCATCTGCTCACACAGCCCTGCTGGAGGTGTCCTGTCTCCTGGGACGCCTGACCCAGACCCAGCAGTGCTTCCCCACCCAGTCCCAGGCAGCTCCTGGCTGCTGGAGGAGTTGGCCACTGAGTTGCTGAAGGGAGACCATTGGCCCAGCTCTCGAAGGAGGTGTATGTAGGGTGAAGAGTCTGCACATATGACACCCAGGAGCTCTTTTCCACCCAGAGCCACCAGGAATAGGCCCTGCAAAAGAAAAATGCCCATGCCACTGCTGCTGCCTCTGCCACTGCTGTGGGACAGAGGTGAGCTGCCCCCACCTCTGAAGCTTCCTGGTGTAGCTGCTGAGGAAAACCAAGGCACCTTCGAGGAGTGTGCTGAGTGTCAAAGAAAGACCAAGATCTTGCAGGAGAAAACAGAGGCTTTGGAAGATAAGACACAGGCCACGGGAGCACCACCCAGTGTGCCGCTTCTGTCTCCCCACCTGCTGCTGAGATGGCAGACTCCCGGCCCCTGGCCACATCCTACATTTTCTAGGGCCCAGTTCCTCCTCCCACCACTGACTTGGCCAACTTGGCTGCTGGACCTCTGATCCTGCCTGTCTCTCTACCTGCCTCCACACCGAAAATCAATGAAACAACATTCATACCCTCTAGCTCTCCTTTTGCTGTTACTGCTGACCTTCTCCCTCCATTTAGGGCCAGTGCCACTGAGGGGGTTCCACCTAAGGAGAGTGGGGCCCCTACTCACCTAGGCCCAGCTGCAGTGCCTCCCATTTCTGGCCTGTCCACACCTCTCAGCCCCCTACCCTTCTCCTTGACATTGTCTTTGTACAGAACTGAGATCCCAACACCCATATGTGTGGATTCCCTTCCTCCCCTTTCCTTCCAGAACCCTCCTCCTCCTTCCCTCTCCATCCCTCCTCTTCACTCTTGCAACCCTCCTCCTCCTCCCTGCCCTAACCCTTCTCTTCCTTTTCCCAAGCCTCCTCCTCCCTTCCCTAATCCTCCTCCTTCCTTCCCCATCCTTGCCTTTCCCTCCCATCCTTCCTCCTCTGTTCCCTACCCCTCCTCCTACTCTTTCCTTCCTCACTTGTCCTCTAGTCCCTTCTACTCTGCTTTTATCATGGGCACATTTACCCCTTCTGCAGCAACCACGTCTACCGTCATAGCAGCACATCTGCCCACTTGACCTGGCAGCCTATTTTAGACCCTGAGGTCATTGAAATGAACATGACTCCCCTTTCTATGTCTATTATTTTCAGCTCTCCCCCAACCTCTAGTGTGAGCTCTCCTCCATTTTCCCACATCCTTTGTAATGTGGAACAGAGGCACCCTGCAAAGACGAGAGTCCCCATCAGCACTTTTCCACTTAGGGTCCACTGCCCCATCCATTGGCCCACATTCGGGAGCCCCGATGGGCAGCCACAGAGAGTCTCTTTTCCCAGGGCCCCTGACTGTATGAGCCTTCCCATCATGGCTCCTCCAGTTGCCTGTGCTCTGGTGTGCAGGTCCTCTGCAATACCATCATCCATTCCTACCTTTGACCCCAGTGCTATGGATACCATCCCTTCTTCCAAGGCTGTCATCTTCCGGTCTCTTCCTGCCTCCCAGAAGAACTCCTTCCCTTTTTATTAGCACATGGGGCTTGCTGGGAACATACCACCTAGTGGAAGCCTTGCCTCAGTGCAAGCCTCCAACAGCATGGGCATGCCTGCCTGGATGGTCAGTCAGGGGCCCGCAACATCTCGTTTTTATCCAGCAGCCCCCCCTCAGCCCACATCTAGGCTCCCTGATGGACAGTGACAGTCTCACAAAATTTTCATGTGGAGAATGAAGCAACTCAAGAGCAAGCTATAGGCCCAGCCTCTCCTATAGCCCAGCCACCCGGGGCAACCTAATGCCATCGGCTTTGCTGACTGGCCTAGCAACATCCAGCCAACAACGCAGTGGTTTCCCCCTTCACACAGCCAAGACATCTGGCTTGGAGCTGCCACCAGGATGCCCAGCACTGGGGACAGTACTTCATTGTTGGCCAGCACCACTCCAGGCCAACTGGTGTTTATGAGTCTTGCAGCCCCTATGAGTGGTAGGAGCTTTGGGCTGGATGTGTCTGCCCCAGGCCCCCTTCCCCTAACCCGTTTGCCTCAACAGATCCTTACCTTTCCCATACAATTTCTATAAAACCCTTCTTCTGTTAAGAAAGAAAGAAAGAAAGAAAGAAAGAAAGAAAGAAAGAAAGAAAGAAAGAAAGAAAGAAAGAAGAAAGAAAGAAAGAAGAAAGAAAGAAAGAAGAAAGAAAGAAAGAAAGAAAGAAAGAAAGAAAGAAAGAAAGAAGAAAGAAAGAAAGAAAAGAAAGAAAGAAAGAAAGAAAGAAAGAAAGAAAGAAAGAGAAAAAGAAAAAGAAAGCCCTGCCTGACTTCTTAGATTAAGGTAAGACCCTTGTCCTCTAGTCTCCCATAACACTCTGTCTGCTTCTGTTAATTTACCTGCCACATGATAATGGCATTTGGTCCTTACATTTCTTTCTCTTCAAATTGAACTTCTTGAAGGCGGGATTTAGCCTAATTCATCTTTATAATCCAGTGTCTACAATAATATTTAAAATATTATAGAGACTCCTTTGTTGCATAAAAGAGATGCTTCCACAATAAAGCTGGGCTCAAGAGGAATAAATAAGAAAATAACTATGTGATAACTCAGTCAGCTCCAGTTATTCAACTAAATCAAGTACCCTAACAGCAGATGAGGGACAACTATCTGAGGGATCTCTTTGTCTCTGTTTTTTATGGCCCATAGAATCAGTTTGCTTGTTCAGTTAAATCAAAACTGCATTAATTGAATGTCAAGAATAATGTGGAGCTGATAAGCTGGCCCAGGACTTTGCAGAGTGCAATTCAGTGCCCAAATGAGACTTCAAGTAATGGCTGAAGCACAAGTCCCATATGGAAAGATCACGTTTTCAAAAAGAACAATTTCTGAATCCCCTGAGATAGAATTAAAGATGTTCTATTCCGCTTATTTCTGTGCCATTGACTCTTTTGAACTTTCAGTGAGTCCCTCAAATGCTTTCTCATCTGAAAAATGAATCTACATTTATCATAAAGAATAAAGGAAATAAAGAGAGATTAGTAGGTATCTGGAGAGATAAGATTAATGAAAAGGTTACCACTGGTATTTTTCCTGAATGAAAAATTTGGCAGAATTTAAGGGCCAATGCTCAGAGTCTTGTGAAAATTGCTATGAGAATTTTTGCACAGTAAGTATTAGTTCAATAACAATAAAATGGATATTTCCTAAAGATCATATCCTCTTATTTCATGTAAATTAATTGTTTTACAAAGATGAGGAAAATATCTTTGGTCATTGTGGCAGTATAACTGTACAGGGTGGGAACTATCAAAGGAAAGTTTACTTTTTAAAATTTGAACCATCAGATGCCTTGATTTAAAAAACTAGATCCTCCAGTTGCTTAGAGACCTGCCTTTGCCGCAATGTGTTTTAATTACTACTATGAAGCTCTTGGCTATTGTGGATTTGTGGATATTTTAAATTATATAAATGATAAGATGTCTCAAGTAAAAAAGATGGAAATCTCTAGAAAAATCTAAATATGCAACAATTATTACTCTTTCACTAACAGACTTTACCAATAAAAATAAGGCATTTAAATGCATGAACATGATTTAAATGCCGTATCATTATAAATTACTTCCTGTGTTCTCAGGCTTACAGATTATTCAAGATCTGCTAAGAAATTAAAGCCACATGACATTCTGAAATAAAAGTGTGCAGATGCTTGGGGTTATGGTCACCAAAGCATATAAAAATATTGCTAAAGTGAACAAAATTTTATTTAAAGTATCTCCCTACTTACATCTGAGATATCTCATCTATCCATTTTTGCCTAGGGAGAGAAAAAGTCACCGTTTACGTATTATTATTGTACTGTGCTGATTTTTAGTGTTTCCAGACAAAACCTAACTTCTTTAACAAATCTTGGAAAAGCGTTCCCCTTTATTTTGTGGAACTTTTTGATAGCTATCATGTTGAAACTCCAAAGGCAGAGTCATTATATCCTACTGACATTTTTCTTTTTAGCCTATCACCTCCAGAGCATGGCTGTCCAAAGATGTTCCCACTGGGAACTACACTTCCAGGCTTACTCTGTGGCCTACCAACTTGAAGTCTTACCTTCTGCCCTGAGATTAGAATTCTCTTCCCTCCTCAGTATCCACTTTCCACATCATCTGTTGAATCATTGACCTGGCATAGCCATGTGGAACTCCAGAAAATGTAGTGCTGGCTTCCCCCAAAACCCCCTCTAAAAGTCCCAGGTCTACTATTTTCTCAAGTCCTCCCTGGTGTTTTCTAAAGCCTGAGAAGACCATCATTGTTTTTCTTTGTCTTGATTCAACAAAGTGCTTTTATATAATATGACAAGACATGACATGACATATAACGCTTGATCACTTTAAAGAATGGACCCAGCTCTTTCTTGATAGACTGTTTCTATAAATGAATGGAACATATTAAAGTCAAAATTACAAATAATCTGTACAGATGAAGGAAATAACAATTAAGTTGGTAACAATAATATTATATTAAGGCTAATGGAGAACTCAAGGTAAAGTAATGTGCTCCAGTACTTTTAGCCCTTAAGAAGAGTTAGTCTACACTGAACACTTCTCAACCAACAGGAATTTTACTCCTTGATATTTTCTGCAAGCAAATCCAAAGAGGCCATTTATGGTCACGATTAGCCATATGCTATGACTTCCTTTGGATAATGAACACTACTAAAAAACACTGTAAACTGTGGATAGTGATAACGATCTGTGATTGATTGCATAAACAGCCATAATTCTCCTCCACTCCCTATGTCCACATATTTTGCAATATGACTTTGCAGCTTCTCCCATCAGAAAGTAAAGTCAAATTCTTCACCCCTTCCATGTACTGAGGTCTTAATAACTTACTAGGACCAGTACAGTGTGATAGAAACAATGATGTGCAAGTTCCAAGCTCTGAAGAGTCTTGCATGTTTCCACTTACTCTCTTGAACCCCTGGCCAGCTGCCATGTGAGCAAGCTTAGATCAGCCTGTGGAGGATGAACGACAGTTTGGAGAGCACACAAGCCATCTCAGCCGCGACCATCTTGGACCAGTCAGCCTCCTCCACCTGAGCAACTGACAGCAGAGATGCAAGGCCAGCAAGGTCCAGAAGTGCCCAGTTGAGACTCGTGTTGCTGTAAACTAACTCATGTTACTGTGAACTAAAGAAACGGTTATTGAATCTAATGGTGAAGAAAGAGACAAGAAGATGCTTATTAATCATCCTATATTCTTCAAATATCAATGTCACGAATGACAAAAATGGCTGAGGAACTGTCCCATATTAAAGGATCCTAAACAGTGTTGAAAACTACATACAATGCATGGCCTTGAATTGGAACCTAGACTGGGAAAAAATAGCTACAAAAGACAGTATTTTGAAAATTGACAGAATCTGACTTGGACTGTATATTAGATAATAGCACATGCATCCTGATGAACTTATTGTAAGTTGAAAATATCACAAGTTGAAAATGCATTTAGTATCCCAATGTACTCATCATAAAGTCAAAAAATTGTAAGTTCAACCATCATGAAGTCCAGATAATCCTTGATTTACAATGGGGTTATATCTTCATAAACTTATCCTATCATCAAAATATTGTAAGTTGAACCATTGTACGTTGGGTATTGTCTGTATAGTAGCCTCCATTTATTCACATGGTTTCATTTTCTGAGTTTCAGTTGCCTATGATACAGTACAATACAGTATTTTGACAGAGAAAACATATTCACAAATTTTTATTGTAGTTTTTATTATAATTGTTTTATTTTATTATTGTTAATTTTTTACTGTGCTTAATTTATAAGTTCAACTTTATTATAGATGTATGCAGGGGAAAAACAGTACCTACAGATGTTCCTCAAATTACAATGAGGTTACATCCTGATAATCATATTGTAAGTTGAAAATATTGTAAGTAGAAAATGCATTTAATACACCTAACCTATGAAACATCATAGTTTAGCCTAGCCTACCTTAAACATGTTGTGAGTACTTACATTAGCCTACAGTTTTGAAAACCATCTAACAGAAAGCCTAGGTTATAATAAAGAGTTGAATATCTCATGTAATCTATTGAATATTGTACTGAAAGTGAAAAACAGAATGATTTCACACCATCTTGAAGTCAAAAAATCTTATGTTTAACAAGAGTAAGTCAAGGACTGTCCATAGGGGGTTTGGTACTGTCCAGGGGCTTTCAGCATCCATCGGGGGCTTGGAACATATCCCCTGAAGATAAGGGGTGGGCTACTGTATTGCATCACTCTTAAATTTCTCAAATGTGATATTCGTTTTGTGGTTATGTAAGAAAATTTCCATCTTCTTAGACAATACACAGGGAAGTAATTAGAGATAAAGAGCTGTGATAGTTGAAGCTCTCAAAAGTTTCATCAATGTTAATAATTCAAGTATAAATATATAAATATATCTATATGTAGATACATATATATGGATATATAGACATATAGATATATTTAGAAAGAGAGAGAAAGCAACGAGCAGAGTGTTAGTAACTGAGGAATATGGATGACGGTTATCATGAACTTTATTATAATATTTTTTGCAACATTTTGCAACATTTGATTTTTTTCCCAAAATAAAGAGCCAAAAAAAAATATAAATTCCTGGAAAAAATGGAAGAAGAGATAATGTTTCTGTTATTTTATTTATAATTTTATAACCTGGGAGACATAAAGAGAATGGGGGAAGAGGTAAGCCTTGTTTCCACTGTGAACCTGAAAAGGAAGCACAGGCTTCTTTCTGCTTCTTTGTACATTATCTGTGAACAGGCCACTCCGTGATCCCTTGAGACTCAAAAATTAATGTCTTGTCATACTCACTGACACTTGTCCTCTCTCCCCAGTGACCCAGCCAACTCCTCAACTTGTGGTGTCTCCGTCTACTGTCATGCAGCCATAGCCCCACGATTCACATTTTCCAAGAGGTTTGTAGCTATTTAATGAATAATTCTCATTCCACTTTAGAAAAGTAGGACATTTTTAGATGGACCATGTTATAGAAAAAAAAAAAAGATACGGAGCAAAGATTAAAGGAACTTTTGAGTCATGGTATAAGACTGCATTAAAACTGAGAATTCCCCTCCTTGGAGCTTCTAATGAGGATTAATATAGTAATTTAATTTCAATTCTTATACTATAGTGATCTTTAGACCCTAAAAGTTAATAATTGCAGTCATCGTGTGTCACTCTTTGCAATTATTCTCTTGCTCCTTTCCATATCCCCTGAGGATGTTTCAATCACTAAGCTCCTTTTAGCTACAGAGATTTATTACTTTTGTTGATGACTGAGTCACTAAACAATAATATGGGATAAAGATTTTTTTTCTTTTGTTACTTTACGGAGTACATTGGGGTGTAACCTCAGCACTACTGGAATGCTCAAAAAAAAAAAAAAAACAAACTGTAAATCTCAGCATTTTCAATATGAATGCTAAGTTCCAAGTGACTACAGTAAGACTAATTATCATCCCCAATTGGAAAGGTTGTAGAGCTCCTGTAACCCACTTCCTTATTTTAAAAAGAATCAAGTCCAAACAATTTGAAATCGGTGCTAGGCCATTCTTTGGAAACCTCTCCTGTTTCAAAAACGGGTGAGATTAAAGGCTTACATTAAATTCAGTGTTGATCTGACCTTGGATTATTCCTAAAGCATGAGTAACTAAAGGATGCACGAGACAAGGATGCAGGAAGGTGAGCAGAGTCCTTCAGTGTTCCCCTTGGAACTCATAGAAGCACTCCCAGAATTGGGCTATTTTGGCAGCCTTTGCAGGGTGAGACATCAACCAGATCTGAAAAGTCTGGAAATGCAGACTTGGTGAAATTTAAATATTACAATAAATTTGGTGCTGTCCTTTTAAAAAGACCTAAAGCTTGCCTGTGGATGGGGACGTTCAAAAGGTTGCTTTCGTGAGTTATTGTGAAGAGTGGAAAGAGGGTTATTTAAAACCAGAAAGCTCTGATACTGAATGAGGATTGTTGTGGCTCCTGGTAGGCTGCGATAGCCAGTAGGTATTTGAGGTGTCTGCTTGTGTGTGTGCTGTGTATTGCCACACAGCTCAGTTCAGCTGGGTGCAGTTTTCTGTGTGCACATAGTGTTTCTCAAGAAATCCTGCATATGCAAATTCAAAATTTATGTTATGCTCAAATTCCTCCATAGTATATTGATTGCATTGACATAAATTCGTGTCTCCCAAACACACCTTGGGACAGGACTGACTTTACTATTAGTGGCTATTCACGGGTAGGCCAAGTCATGAACCACTATACTTACTCCAAGTCACCCAGCTGGTTGTTGGCAAAGCCAAGACTGTAACCTAGTTGTCTAGATGAAGAGTTGAACTGTCTCACCAGGTCACCATGCTATCATATCTGTTTGTGAATACAAGGGAGACAGTGCAAAACACGGAGGTGATTTGAAAGGTAAAAAGTGCTCATTGAGACATGTAACCAGAAGGACCATGAGTCTTTTATTTTGTTCTCAATGACAGGAGAACAATACCTTTGCCCCATTCCTCTTTGGAAATAACTCTGACTAATCCTCTAAAAAGCAAGTAGACAGAAACAAATTAACTAAACCTTAGGTCAAGAGGGAAATGGAGAGAACTAGCAAAAGGAGATAGTAACTCTTAGGGCAGAAAGCACCTAGTCTGCTGGAGGAGTATGAAAAAGGGAGAAATCAGAAAAGGGGAAAGACTGACAATTCGGGTCTGCTCTCTTGTAAATTAACTTGTGTCTTTGTGATAAAAGCATGTCTGGGTCAAGAGCTCTTGACTCTTGAAATAGATCAAAATCTCCAAGGAGGAAGTTTTATAAAAATACAGTTGTATTTTCATATAAATACATATATGTATTATGAGGAGTTGGCTCATGTGATTATGAAGGCTGAGAAGTCCCACAGTCTGCTGTCTGCAAGCTGGTGACACCGGAAAGCTGGTGGTGAATTCAGTCTGGGTCTGGTACCAGGAGAGCAGATGGTATAAATTCCAGTCTGAGAGCCTTAGTAAATGAGACGAGATGAGACGTCACAGCTCAGCAGTAAAGAAAGAAAAAAGGGATGAATTCCTCCTTCCTCCACCTTTGGTTCTCTTCAGGTCCCCAAAGGATTGGATGGGGTCCCCCTACATTGGGGAAGGCAATCTTCTTTACCCTGTCCACTGATTCTAAAGCTAATCTCATCTAGAAACACTCTCACAGACACACTTAGAAATAATATTTCATCTTGGCCCCCCTTGGCCAGTCAAATTGCCACATAAAATTAACCATCATACCAGTTCTACTGATTTAGAATTTCTGGTAGTGAGGCCCAAGTATGTGTATTTATTAGGGCCAAGTGATTTTGCTGAGTCTTTTGTAAAGGCAACCATGAGAGGGAGAAATTGTATAACCTGAGACTAAGCACTTAGCCCAAATAAGGACTTCCTCTTCTATTGACCTAAAATCAGAATTGATGAATGACCTGTTAATCATGATTGCAAATATGTCTCTAGTGGTCAGGGGATATACCAATGATTTTTTTTTAATTTAGTTTTTTGTTAAATGTCAAATGCAATTCCTACCATAACTTCATTCTCTTTTCCCCATGGACAACTATTTAGTATGCTTAGTGGGGGTATTTTTATTTGAGTGTGTTATTAAGTATGCACATATTCATTTTTTATAAATGATATTTTATATTGGTCATTCTTCTTCCAATACTTTCTACTAGATCCTGTTTTAAGCTCCATTCATATTGCTTTATATACAATTAATCCATGACTTCTACCAATGATTTCAATGGTATGTATATAGGATAAATTGCAGTATTTATACTCTTTGCTATGTAAATATGCAGGGCCCTCTGCACTGTGATTTGCTTTGTGGTATCTGCTGACTTGATATAACCAAAAGCTTGAAAAAGCATTTTATATTTCCACTGATTTTTGTACCTCTGCCATTATCACGAGAAGACATGCTCTGCTTAACCCACTGGTCCCAGGAAGAGGATGAGGGATACTTGAGGCAGACAACCTGGGCATGTTTAAAGGATCCAGCTGGATGGCAGATGTATGAACAAGTCCAGCCTAGATCAATGGAGCCCCAGAGATGCATGAGAAATAAATGTATGCTGCTGAGATTTCGTGGTCATATGCAACATCACTGTACCCATAGTTAATAAATAGAGTGAAATATGAGAATCTGCAATCTCTTGTTGATTTTGAATTCAGGCTGTCAATTATAAGAAGGCTAACCATGTGATTCAAGGATAAAGCAACTTTTAATATTCATATTTATTTTAAAATGCAATTTGATGTTATATATGTAAAACCTGTCATATTCCACAATGTATTTTCATTCTTAGTCACTCATTTGATTCTCTCAACTCAAAGCAGCAGGCAAGGTAGTCTTTAATCCCTCTCTTTCCTCTTCAGTAATTACTACCTCATGCCTTTGGTTCTTTAAGTACTTTATCTTGACCCTTGAAGATATATTAATTCTTTCAATAGTACCTTATTCCACCAGCCTTAACAAGAATATTAAAAATAGCTTTGTATCAGTACACTGTACAGAGAGCCAACTATTCATTTGCCACAAGGGGAAATCTTATAAATGTGCATATTTTAGGTCCATCTTGTGGTAACACTTCTGCACCAGCCAAACCAAGATCAAGGTAAACTGGAGGAAAAAAAAAAAGAATGCTGAAATGGATAACTCCTATTGCTTGATTATATGTGTTTCAGCACGGTAAGTCCACACTCCCTTGAACTGACATAAAAAATGGCTACTATGTACAAACGAATAGCAAAGAATTCTTGGTAGTTTGATTGTAAATATGAATATGAGGAAATTTTTGACTAAAGTTCCACAGTATAAAAGTCCAAGTTTTATCCAGCTGGATTATCCAAGGATTATCCAGCTGGAGGGAAGAAAAAGGAACAAAACCCCAATTTTCTAGAACTGAATATTAGAAGGAAAGTTCTATTAGATACTCTTTGTGGGTCTCACTGAAAAGTGAGCAAGAGAATTAACAATGGTCCCAGCCTTTGGCTTGAGGCCTGTGTAGGCGACAGATGTGACCCAAGAGAGTGCACCTGTGTCCAATGCACCGCAGCAGGAATACAAGCTGCTGACTAGGAGGCTGGCCCTGCAGCCACTAGCCTACTAAAGAGGCTGTGGTGGCAGCACAACTTGTGCAGCAAACACAATTCAACGAATGTTTTCCAGAGAAGCAAGGTAAGACTGAGCAAAGTGTTGGATGGAAAGTTAAGGACCAGGTTTCTAGGTCTGGCTCCATCATAAACTGCTATGTGATTTTGGACAAATTATTCAACTTCTCTCTGCATCATTTTCCTTGTCTGTAAAATGAGGACATTGAGTAGGAACAAGCATGACAATGAGCGTTTCCTACAGTGCCGATCTCTTTTGCTTTAGCAAAGGGAGAGAAAGAGGCGGTGTGGGCTCCTTGCCTTTGCTGTGCCTAAAGAGCTGGTTTTTAAGACATAGTCCTAGTTCTGTGACTAACCATCGTCTCTGAAAAGTAACCCGTTGATTGTCTTGACTATTACAAATACTCAAGCAAACTCGAAAGGCCAGCATTTCTCCCAACGTTCCTTAAGAGGATCAAGGCAAGGTGGGTATAGCGCAAAGTAAATCTTTTCCTGTGCTGATAGATTATACAGTGAGAAGAAAGTCAAAATAATCCATCTCCATCAGCCTTCTCTAGCGTCCTCTGCTCTTACATCATTTCTTTAAAACTATGCTGACCTACCCTGAAGAGCTGCCTTAAGAATCAGAAACCACTGACCACCTGAGCTCCTTCCCTGGAGGAAAAGCCTCCACATCTCCCCCTGCAGCAGACTGTGTGTGTTTTAAACGTGATGAGTTGTGATGGGGCCACTGCTTTGATATGGTCCTCGGTGGCCCTAGTGTCAAACGGTAGCCTTGAACACCACTCCAGGGAAGAAAAGGAGCAGAGAGGTCAATGCATGGAAACGTCTAGGGTGATGTTTAGGGCAATGTGTCAGCTCAGGAGTCTTCAGAACCTCCTGCCATGGAAAACAGCTGCAGCTTGCAAATGTCTGAACTCTGAGCTTTTTCTGTTTTCTTGTTTTGTCCTTATGTGAAAAACTGTAACTATATCCACTTCTGCTCAGCCTCAAAGGCAACCCATTTAACAAGTAGGTCCTGGGCCTGCCAGGTATTTGAGAAGAAATGCAATGTATCAACACCCTGCAGTATTTCATCTTCCAGCACTGGAGCCGGCCTCTTTTCAGCCTCTGGCATTGGGTGTGCTGCCCTGTCCCCATTAGCGTGTCATTAGTGCCATTAATGAAAATCCGGTTTTACACACTGAAAAGTGATCTGAAGCAGTCTTGAGGAAATGCTATAAAGGCCGCCCCTGCTGTTAGCAGGAGCCCTGGGCACACCTGCAGTTTTGACAGGGCTTTTAAAAGGTTCTTTCCCCTAAATGGAAGGAGGTGCCGCAAGTATAAATAGTATAATAAATAGTACAATTAGCTTCATTCTGGCTGTGAAAGTCTTTCTCTGCATCTATATAAAGCCCATGCATTCTGTGAGGAAGAAGTGAAATGTTAAGGTTTTGTAACTTGAGGAAACTGGTCATTAACCCTAGGAAAAGGAATCGTATGCCAAGCCCAACAGTCTTAAACAATCCTCTGTGGCATTTTCCTCAAGCAGAAGTAAAGAAATACATGTTGTTAATTGAAAATAATCACCTGTTTAGTGATAAACTCAAGTATAAATTAAGGAATCTCTTTTATACTATGCAATATCATGGAAAGAAGGCAGAGCCAGTACTTTGATTTCAAAGATTCAATAAAGAATTGCTCAGCGAAATTAGAAAAGTGAAAAGAAAAAAAAAAAAAGATGATTTCTGTAAGAGAGCTCCTACTATACTGAAATACAGAAGGAGGGTGAAAGATGATCCCAGAACATTCAAGAACAAAGCAAAGCCATGCAACTTCTCAGAACACCGTCTCAGCAAAAGGCATTTAAGACTGTGGCCATGCGAATGGAGAAGAAAATGGGTTCTGTTGATAAAACACAACCAAACTGTCAGAGATGGGACTGTTTGAGTTTCACATGGCTGCCCTGTGAGATTATGGGTCAGCTCAACGTCTGAGACAGAAAACCAAGGAGCAAAAGAGACAAGTCACTGAGATCATGAATTAGGAAACTTAAGTGAAGCAGGAAGGCAAGAAAGATGAAAGGATTACTGATGCTGCTGAACTTTTCAACACCTTCATCCTGATTTGAGGCTCTAGTATTTTCTTTAGTGTGATTCAGGGTGTCTAATCCTGTGTCTGCATCTCTACTGAGTCATCTGCTAGTCGTGGGTTTCTTTTTCTTAACATTTAAATTTCATTTATTGTTTAAACAAAGTTATACAAAAGTAATCATAATTTATTTCTCACTTAATATTTAAAAACGTAAATACCTGTAACATTTACTATCCCTCTGAGTTTTGATTTGCCAAGCAGATTTGGGGCTTTATTTTTGTCTTTGCCAATTCAACTACAATTTGATATGAGTCAATGGGTAGTCTATGGTGCCTGAACAGGGCATCCTTGCCTGAACAGAGAGTAACCCATGCAAATAAAAATCATGAATCAAAGATAAGAGGTTATTTTTTATTTAAACATATAATAGATAAAGCAATGAATTTTTTCCTTACAAAGTACAGTGTGGTTGCCTTTTATGTGTATTTGACTTGTATGAATTTTCATGACTACAAAATAATTTACAAGTCTGTATTTATTTTTTACTTTTTAAAATTTATTGATTTTGTCTACTTAGATTCAATTGACAAATGAAAATTATATGTATTTATCATGTATAACATGATGTTTTGATACACATATATACTGTGAAATGTCTAAATTAAGCTAATTAACACACGTATTACCTCACATTTCTTGTCATTTTTTGTGGTAAGAATATCTAAAAATCTACTCTCTTAGCAATTAGGAATAATCTTAGGAATAAATTCCAGAGACCTACTGTACAAAATGGTCACTATAATTAATAGCAATGTATTATGTTATTGAAATAGTCCTGGGTTCTTAGGCAAATCGTTTAATCTCCTTAAGATCCATTGCTTCATCCATGACGGGAATAATAAAGTACCAATCTCACGGAATTACCATGATGATTAAGTGATATATCATACCACAGTAACCACACAGATGTGACATTTTATTTGCCATAGTAATATTAAGTACAGAAATTTCAAATGATGGCTTTGCCAGATTGGTGGGAAAATGGCAATAATGAATATGTACAAATGTCAGGCAAAAATATTAGAATGCGTTAGATGCTACATTGTGGCATTTAATAATCTTAGTTCTGTAATCAGATGGATGTGAATTTGAATAAAATTCTGAGCCTTATTATTTGGGTGAATACAAAAACATGATGATAAACCTTTCTAAGCCTCAGCTTCCTTTTCTAAAAAATAGAATAATGGTAGTATCTTATGGGACTAAGTAAGATGTTAAATACACAATTAAATTTCAGCTGAGTGGTTTGCAATAGGAAATACCCAATGACTTCTTATTATATATTCAATAAAAAGTTTTATACATACATACACACACACACACACACACACACACATATAGATTTACTTTTAAAAGATGGTAGAATATGGCTATAACCACAGCCTTAAAGCTGTATTGAGTATTGAAAAATTAAATCTAAAAGTATGGAAAATAAATTCACCATAATAGATCCATCTCTTGAAGAAGGAAAGTCAAATACATCACAACAGAAAGTTGGTTTATTCATCCCTCATTTAGTAGTCATTTCAATGCCCTATTTAAAGACCTCTTTTTAATAGATATTCATCCAGTGATTTCCTGGCTGGATATTTTCAGTGACATGAAACTCCAAGTCATGGGATTCTAGTTTTTCAGTCATTCTCATTTTAAAATAGATTAATCTGACATTCTCCCCAAATAAGTCTACGTCTTACTTCCACCCTTCTGACTGACTCAGTTTTTCATACAAGTTACAATCCTGTATCAACCTAAGTTCTTTTCCACTGACAGCACTTCCTATATGTGAAGTCAGAGGAGAAACATTTTTCTCCCTGTTTAGGAAGTCAGAACTTAGCTCACAAAGTGGCAAGTCTGCTCTTTCAAATGTTTTGGGAAAGAACAGTGATGCTCTTCACCAGCTTGTGAGGAGGCCTCTCTCTCTCTGTTCCCGAAGTTAGGGCTTGGCTCGAGTGAGGGAGTCATCCCATTTCAGCTGATGAGCAAAGATCACCTCTGCAAATTCCTTTCCAGAGGGTCATTACAAGGTCTAGACTTAAAGGGTAATTCTAGGAATTCTGACTAGAACTACAAGCAGAATTGGCTACGTAATCTGCAGAGCCAAGTGCACCATTAAATGCAGGACTAACCTTTTCAAAATGACTAATAATTTGGAAATGTTGACAGAACAGCATCGAACCACATGCGGGGCTCTTCTGAGTGCAGGACCTCATGTGGGCCCCAGTTACTAGGTAAAGCATTTCTTTTCAACTTAATTTTACAAGTTGTAAAGTTAATATTTTTTATATCCATCTGTCTGATACCTATGCATGGTTAGTTGACTATAAACTCATCAGGTTTAGTAGGGAGAAGTGTGTGTGGTTTGATAAGCTGATGATAAAACTGCAATTGTCTTTCCAGAATCTTCTTTTTTGTAGATTAAAAAAGTTTGACAACTTAATGAAATACGATAAGCCTTTACATGGTTATTAGTGCTCTGTGATATGTAAAAAACACATAACAGATAATGAGATAAAAGCAAAATGCAGCATTAAACATAAAGTGATTTAAATTATTTAAAAGTTCCACAGACATAGTTTAGAAGAGAAGATTGCAGAGACATGATAATAGTTGATATATTTGGGTGAGAGAATTATGAAGGATTTCTTTTCTCTTATAAATGTCTTTGGGTGTCTTTATAAAATTAAGTAAACCTGAAGCTAGAAGAGCTTTAAACATATAGTCCAGAATCCTCAAGGCAATGACAGAAAATTTCTCAGGATTAAATAAACCATAAATCATCAAGATAAAGATGTTTACTAAGTAGGATGAATTGTAAAAGATATAGCCATTGACATATTGTACTAAAGTTTCAGAACAACGGAATGAAAGAGAATGGTCAAAGATTCTAGTGTTTGGAAGTTTGGAACAGATTTGTGCAAGGAAGAAGTGGGAGGGAAGTAAAGGTGCTACTACGCTTCACAGTGCTGTCATTCAAATTCAAATATTAAAAAATACACTTTCAGACAAACATTAATTCAAATCTTATCCTACCTAGATTTTCTCTAAAAGATAGGACAGTGGATATGATCCAGTATAGAGACAAATGAATCCAGTGTACAGAAGCAATAGTAAGGAAATTAGGAAATATTACTGGTAACTCTAAGTAAGTTGTTGGAAATGTCTGACGGTAAAACTCCCAGCTGAAAGACACAGCATTGCAGTATGATGGAGTCATCAAAGACACCAGCTCTGGAATCAAACTGCCAGAAGCAAAGTTCAGTTTAAGGTGAACTTGGGCATGTCACTTAACCTCCCTGTGCTTCAGTTTTTTACATCTTTAAAATAGGAATGGGATATTATTTCTGTTTTTTTTTTGACGAGAATTAAATAGGTTAATATAGATTAGGCAGCCAGAACAACATTGAACACATAATGAGTGATAAACATTGAGTTATTATCATACAGATGGCAGTATGGACACAAGGGTAAACAGCTGAAATAACGTCTTGATCTTATTCGGTGGGGAAGACATTGAAATGGATTAACTGTAGCCTTTTGTTTTAGAAAATCATTAGAGATATGTGACTAGGACAATATAGCATGATCACATTGAATTGATTCCAGAAATTCAAGGTTGGCTTAGCATTCAAATTTCAACTAATAAAGAAAATAAAAATTAAAACAAAAGGCAAACAAAATTCAACCAAGATAATTCACCATAGTAACAGAACAAAGAAAAATTATTATCTCAATTAATAGGGGAAAATATTTAAATAAAAATTCTATATTTATTCATGATTAAAAAGAAACCATTAGCAAACTAGGGATAAAAGAAATTTTTTCTTTTTCTGTGAGACGGAATTTTGCTGTGTTGTTCAGGCTGTAGGTCTGCTGCTGGCATGCTGATTACACCAGTGATTTATAAAACTTCACCAAAGTGTACCTAATGATTCATGTATTTTTCCATATGTTTTATTTCAATTAAAATTTATAAAAAGAGCAATTTATATATGATTGTTTCATATAAATATATACACATACAAGGAAAAACTACTTAATGTGCCGTTTATAATATTTGAGCACACGCACACATGATTTATCATGGTGACTGAAAAATTTATATGAAAATGTGTCAACTAGTTATTTTCACAATATTGCTGCATAGGAAATTATCCAAGAATTCAGAGACTAAAAGAGCAATCATTCCTCCTATTCTAGTTCTGTCAAATAAAGAGCTTAGAAGTCATCAATCATTCCTATCTTTGAGATAAGAAAAAGTTGGATAAATTGAAAATAGGTGACTTTTCTTGGACACATCAGAGAACTGAGATTTCAGGGAAAACCAGCGCCCTGAAATCTGGAAAGAAAGGTGCACCTAGAGAGTCACAGCTGATATCTAGTTACCTAAAGCAGAATTTGCTGGAGTGATAAACTGGTAGAAACATTTAAGTGGTGATTTTGATGAATTATTGGAAGCTGAGTGTGGACTAGTATGAATTTGAGAAACTTCTGGGAACCACAGTCTTAGGGGGAAGGAACCATATTTTCTAGGCTTTACCTTCCAGGATCCCACCAGGTTCTTATGGTGAAAATCCAAAAATATTGGCCCTCATGGCTCTGACAAGGGAGGGGAAGTGTAATAGTGAAAATCTTCTCCATATCAAAGGCCTGCTCTATAGGAGAAAAAGCTGTGTCTGAGTCTTATTTCAGCTGAAGGAAAGGCTTCATCTAGGTGCCTCTAGCTTTACATGCTCACCTACGCGAGGGAAACCCCACATAGTCAAGAGGGTTGAGGGCTTCAAGGAAATAGATTAGAGACACTTAACCCAGGGAATGGGGTAGGGATGGGGTGGGGGGAGGCTTTGCCACTACAGAAAAACTTGTGCAGGTGACTGTCCTGAGACACAGGCCCACTAAGAGACTGAGATTTAATTGGAAGATTACAGAATGTACCCAACCCTCACATCTTACCACTGCACCCAAAGGGCCCAAACGCTGAGTTACAACTAGAAAAGCTACAAGACACAGAATCTCTTTGAGGAGGAGTAATTAGGACAGTCCAAAGTCAAAAGAAGAGAACACAGAAACAAAGGCATTACAGGAATTTGGTGACTCTGGCACCTATAGCGACAGCAAGCATTTAACAAAGCCAAATTCCTATCCAGATTGACACAAGTCCCATCACTAAGAACCCGCTTATCTCAGTCCATATTACTCAATGCAACATGTTCAACTTTTATCAAAAAATTGCAAGGCATGCCAATAGATTAAAAAAATATACCAATAGAGTGATGGGGAAGAGCTGAATATATGAAACTGATCAGGCATGGGTAATTTTTTTAGAGCAGTGCAAGTATTCTGTATCATTCTGTAATGGTGACTATGTGACACTATACATTTGCCAAAACCCATAAAAACTTACAGCACAAAAAGTGAATCTTAACATATATCAGTTAATAAAAAAAAAAGATTTATGAGGTCAGGAGATTCCGAAACAGAATGCAGACTGTGACAACAGAATCTAAATCGTACTGCAAATGTGTGGAACAGCTTCACTGAAGAGAAGGGGAGAGAGATGATGACTCATGCACAACTGGAAATGAACAGAATCTGTGGGAATAAACACAAAAGGAACTCTGTATAAGTGCCGTATTTTAGTTGATAAGTATGTATTCAGTGGGAATAAAGTTAACAATTCTGAAATAATCCCTATGTATGTATACTGGAATTTAAAAATTTAGTAAATGAATGGCACAAGGCTGAAGCCAGTTTTCTGACTCCTAGGAGTGGGGTATTACTTATAAGAAAGGGGAGAAGTCTAGAATGATCCCTGTGGTATTAGGTTAGAGTTGGGGACATTGGTATGAATTCACATTTAGCTTAATAAATCAGATGGTTACATATAGAAATATTTATAGTTAGTTGTGTGTATACAGGTTATAAATGAAGAGTAATTTTACAGTGGAGAGACCTGACAAACATGAACTCAGACAGGTCATCAAGGGTAATATCCACAGCGATAAGTCATATTGATAATATAGATAAAAAGAGAAAATGACAATAAATTTAATTTAAAGATACCAATTGCCTTTATTTCAATTCTAGAATCAGGCAACACTTCATTCCATAAAATAGAATAAGTGTTCCAGTAAGTTCAGCAGAGGAGGTTGGTTTTATAGCTAGAACAGGCTGGAAAAAGCAGAAGCAAAGAACAAAAAGCAGCTTAGTCATTTCAAAGTTACTTTTTCTTTGTAAGGCTGGAACAGGGAAATAGAATAATAAAGAAATAATTGATTGGTTAACATTGGATGACTTCAGGTTATCTTTTGTTGTAAGGATTAAAACAGAAGGAACTTCATCATCATATTAAATATTAACTGAAGATAAAAACTGGCCTATTTGGGAAATAACTCTCTCTTTCCTGATTTCTGAGAAGGT
Source organism: Avahi laniger (assembly GCA_963575035.1). Classification (NCBI taxonomy): domain Eukaryota; kingdom Metazoa; phylum Chordata; class Mammalia; order Primates; family Indriidae; genus Avahi; species Avahi laniger. The sequence goes on along the minus strand of CAUYSK010074088.1, from coordinate 11,149 downwards.
CAGACAACAATTTAGTTTCAGTTTGGTGACGTGGAACTTTAACATGGGTGACTCCATTGATTTTTATTCTGGTTTCTTGAGGCCTAGTGCAGGAGCGTAGGCCAAAATAACGCCCTTCTATAATTTGTATTTAACAATACTTTTGATATGATGTGATAAGAATGATATTTTATTTCTCTATTTTCATCCTCCCCAAAACCCATAACCCCAGATAAATCATGAGGAAAACATCTTACAAACTCTAGTGAGAGACATTCTACTTCAACGTCTCAGCAACACTTCTCAAAATTGTGCTCTCACACTGGCGGTTCCACAGGTTGTCCTGGCTGATTCTGCTCTGGTTTCAGGTTTGCAACTCTGCTGGTACAGCTTGGATCAAAGTGCTCATTTGGAGCCCTGGCTGAAAGGTGGCATCTACCCTCATTCGCTCTTCTCATGGCAATGCCAGGAATGCAAGAGAAACAAGTCAAGTAAACAAGCATGTCTGAAGCCTTTGCTCATCTCATATCAGCTAATGTCCTATCAACAAAAATCAACAATTAAGCCCAAAGTCAGGGAAAATTTGCCCTGGCAACCACACCCTAGCACCTAGGCATGGTGAAAGTGTGGATGTACAGTATTGACACAAGAGGAGGAAGAATGGGGCAAGTAACTAAATTGACTACAAACTGCAAAAGACCAAAAATACCCACAGCAATCTTCACCAAGAAGAACAAAGCTGGAGGATTTACACTATTAGATATTGAGACATAAAGCTATAAATATTAAAACAGTGTCACGTTGGCATATAATAGTCTACCATATATAGCCACGATTATAGATGGATTATAGATCTAAATATAAAACACAAATTAATAAAGCTTCCAGAAGGTACTATATGCAAACATCCTTATGATTGTTTAGTATGCAAAAGATGTATTAATAGGGCAACAGAAACACAAAACATAAAAGTCAAGTATGGTGAGAGTGTAGTGTTGTGGGGCAACTTCAGCATTTACTTCTTATGTAGTTAAAATTAAATATGATTAAAAATTTAAAAAGTAAGAGGTCAAGTTGTATTGACTTCATTCACTCCAATTTCCCAATTAGTTTGTAATATTTAAAATTGTGACTCTTATCTAAGATCTAGGATTTAAATATACTCTGTATGGCTATGAGTGTGGCACTTGGTATAATTTTTGGTCAGCTTCAAAAGAGTTTAGTTAAATCTTGAAAAAACAGTAATGAAGAATTAGTGGAAATTTTAGATAATTGATGTATGTACTTAAATTTTTGAGGTTTACGAGATAGTGGATAACTCTCAGTTGTCCAAGAAATACCTTTGGGGCCGCTATGCAACACAGAATTCTCAGTTAGAAAGCCTCCTGCTTTGAGTCTATTGTGACATTTCCCATACTCTTAGAAATGCTGATGTCAACAAATTTCTGTAATTTTTTTTATTTCTTTAGATAATGTCAATTTCTTATTTCCTAAGAAACAACTCCCTATCTCACTTTAAAAAACACAATGGAATATTTTATAAGAATAATGAGCTCTCCAAGGCAGAAAAACTCACTGCTAATAAATCTTTGTTCAAAAGGAACCAGACTGCCAAAATTCTGAGATGAGAGAGTTACAATATTTGATTTCTAGATTAACAAAGAATTAAGTTGTTCTTTTCTTTTCCTCCCTATATGAGCAACTCCAGCTTAGGAAGTTTTGGTGTTATTATTGTTGATTTTTGTATTCATTCCTCATATCAGAAAAAGAATATGAATGCTTAAAAAAAGCAATAAAATTTACTGCATTATATTCTTATCACCATTGGCAGCCCTGTCTTCAAACCCACTAAACATCTGACCCATCTCTAAGATAATTTTCTAAACTAGAAAGGCCTGCTAAATTGTAAACTGATATCTATCCGAGGACTATCAAAAAGGGAAAAGTAAAGACATTATGATTAGCCAACAATTCATAGTCTTTTTCTCATCTGACATTCATTTGAAAATAGAGATTTTTATCTCTTTATAATCATCCTGATAAAACATCTCTATTTTCCCTTCTGGGATTGAGAAATTTTGTTGTAGTACAAATTCTTGGTCTAGATTATAGTAATTCATGTAATGTAATCACAATATTTACTATGTGTTCACAGGGTACCTATTCAAGTAAGGTGCTACAATTAATAAAGGCTAATAGACGTGCAAGATCACATTTGGTTATACAGACTTTACATTCTAGTGTAAAATAAAAAAAACAGTTAACTTTAAAGTCAATGGCAAATGCATTTGACATTTTATTATTTCGTAGGCATCTCTATAAATAGAGATTGCTAGTGTCTGCCTATCTGCAGTTCTTTCTTTTCTGGGCACAAGAAATATTATATTACTGGGTCCCTCGCAGTTGGTTGGCTACATGTCTATTTCTAGCCAGCGAAATGTGAAAAATAGTGATGCATGGCACTTTTGTGCTAAGGGAGTGTATATCGCTGTATAACAAATTACCACAAATGTAACAGCTTAAAACAATACACATGTATCATCACACAATTACTGGGGTCAAGATGCTGGGTCACCACTTCACTGCATTCTCTCCTTCCGTGACTTGAAAAAATCCTCCTTCAAGGTCACCTGGATGTTGACAGCGCTCAGCTCCTTGCTGCTGCAAGACAGTGAGCCTCAGTCTCTTGCAGGCTGTTGGCCAGAGGCTCCCTTAGCTCCTTGCTGCATAGGCTCTCTGGGACATAGCAGCTTACTTCCTCAAAGCCAGCAAAGGAGAGTCTCCTAGCAAGGTTGGTTCAATATCTTATAGAACATAACCAACCACACATGTGAAACCTTTGCAGTTGTCTATTGGTTAGAAGCAAGTCACAGGCTCTCCACACTCAAGAGTGTGAATCCAGGAGGTGGGAAGGATGGGGCAACCTTAGACACAGTCCACCACAAACAGCAAAGTGCACTCAGTGATGTGCAGGCCCTCCCCTCTCTCTCCTTGGCATCTCTGTAAGATGGATGATGAGATGGCAAAGACAAAGACGAAGGTAGACAGGATTCCCAAATCACCCCTTGGAATGGGATTGTCCTGAGTACTATTTCAACAGCATGAAATTTGAGGGCTTTTTATAGTCTGACTTGGGAGAGAGACAGAGACTAAGAGAGAGAGAAGAAATTGATCTGATTCATGAAGGGAAAGAAAAGAAGGAAGACACAAGCAGTTAAGATGAGTTGTGCAATGATAAAAGAAAGGTGGGAAGTATAAAGATGGGCAAACACTGAGTCAACAAAGTTGGAAGTTCATGGAGAATTCTGATAGAGGGAAATATGAACCTGATTGAATGCAGTGAAAAAAAACGAATATCAAGGCAAAAAAGAAAAAACTTAAGGTAATGAAATTTGATATTATTAGTAGTAAACAATATAAAAAAATTAGAAAAAGAACCCAAGAAATCAGCTAAAAAAAATAACGTTAATAACGTGAAAAGAAGGAGTATCCATGATGAATTTTATACTTTAGTGGTATATCAAGGTCAAGGTCAACTCTTTATTTCTTTTGCTCAAAAGCCACTGTATAATATCCGGAACAAAGTACAGTATTTTCTGGGGGAAAAACAAACAAATCAAAAACCCGATGTTCAGAATATAATAAAACAGAAATCAATATTTTGTTCAAAAATATAATTCTCATACAACTGCAGTAAGGTCACTACTTAGTCACTACTTCATTTAACTGTGCTGTAAAAACATCCAATTCCTTTTATTCTTAATATAGAAAAAGCCTTGGCAAACTAGACCCCAAACCAGTGATTCACAAACTTGTATTTCTCATCAACATCACCTAGAGAGCTGGGGAACATACAGATTTCTTAAGAGCAGAAGATGAAATTCCCATGTGAAAGATACTCTCTCCATACTAGAATAAAAGACAACATCTTTGTCTTCAAGAATCAGAAGTTGAGACCGAGACAATACTGTACAGACCTTGTTAGAGTAACTCTTATCTTTTAAGCCTTCTCACATAATTTGTCACAGTTTCAGTTTACTATTCTTTGTTCAATCCGGTATATAAGTAACTGATTCTAACTGCTTTTGGGGGTTTTTTATTTCTTTGTGAGGGCTCCTGTGTCGTGTAAAACTTGTTAAATAAATTTGTATGCTTTTCTCTGGTTAACCTATCTTATGACATAAGATCAATTAACATAAGATAGTTCTTGGGCCCAGGGACCTTAATGGAATGGAGGTGAAATTTTTCTGCCCCTACAGTTACATATGTTAGCTGGTTACTAACCAAAGTTTTTCTATATTTCTCCCTGAGGAAATGCTAGTTAGAATTTATACCAGAACGTCTAGCGTGAATCAAAGGATATTGAAAAAACCAAATGAATTGTGGCTGGTTCCCTAGCCATGTGGCTTAAAAATACAGATGTTCCAAAATAGAAGAATTTAGCAATTTTACTTTTAATTGTGAAATAAAATCGTAAACTCCAGAAAGATAGATCAAAGGGCCTAGAACGTTTAAGGCACTCAATAAGTATTTGTTGATACATATATGAGTGAAAGGCAGAGATCATGGCTTAGAAATGAAAGCATATATCACGAACTGCCATAAAGATGAGATAATCTGATCTATTCTGTGTCATCTTAAAACATAGTATGATAGTTCGCTTGCAAAAAAATGTCTTCGGTGCTTCATACCTTTGCAATGTGACTTTGAAACTCATCCCTTTAGGAAATGAAATTGATTTTCACAAACCCTGCATCTCTCCCACCCAGACACATGCCACGCTATTTGTGTCTAGGATGGCCTGGTGACTTGCCTTGATCAACAGAGTGGAGGTAAGTAATGATTTTCTTTTTGTCACCTTGGACCTCAGCAGGCTTGTGTGCTTCCACTTTCTCTCATAACCCATCCATCACCATGTGAACAAGCCCAGACAGACCAGCAGAGCTGGAAGATGAGAGGTGAAATGGAGGCAGAGCCCAGTTATTCCAGATAAGGCCATCCTAGACCAGCCTATAGCCAGGCAACACCAAAAATACAAAAAAGTCCAGCCCAAATCAGCAGAGCTGTCTCCTCAACTCACAGATGACTACAGACACATGAGTGAGACCACAAAAGAGCAGAGGAATCCATTAGCTAAAACAAAGAGACATGGTTATAATTAATACTTTCTGTTTTGTTTCTGAGTTTTCTTTATTTTCTCTTCTAAATCCATTTTTGTTGCATTGTCTTTTTGAAATAAACTTTAATTTTAGATTATTTTTAGATTTACAAAAATGTTGCAGAGCTAATTTGGAGATTTCCCATATACTCCACATTGCAATTTCCCCTATTGTTAACGTCTTATACTAAATGGTACATTTGTTACAACTGATACACCAATAATGATATTAATATGATATTAACTAAAGTCAATAATTAATATATTATTATTAACTAAAGTCCATACTTCATTCAGGGGTCTGAGATCCCATCCAGGATAACATATTACATTCAGTCTTCATGTTCTTTAGGCTTCTTTTGACTGTCACAGTTTCTAAGACTCTCCTTGGTTTTGATGACCTTGACAGTTTTGAGGAGTACTACTGAGATATTTCATAGGAAGTCTCTCATTGGGATTTATTTCCTGTTTTTCTCATTATTTGACTGGAACTATAGGTTTTTGGGAGGAAGACCATAGAGGTAAAGTGCCATACTCCTCATGATATCAAAAGTACATAGTATCAACATGACATCACTATTGATGTTAATCTTGCTGATCTGTCTGAGGTAGTGTTTGGCAGGTTTCTCCATTGTAAACTCACTCTTCACCTCCTTCCCATGTTGTACTTTTTGGAAAGAAGTCACTATGCACAGTCCACACTTAAGGAGTTGGGGAATTATGTTTCAACATCTTCAAGGTGGAGTACCTACATAAATTATTTGGTGTTCTGCACAAGAGATGAATCTGTTCTCTCCTATTTATTTACATATTCAATCATTTATTTATATCAGCATGGGATTGTATTTATTTATTTTGTACTTTGGGTTCCAACTCAATACTACATTATGTATTGCATTGCCCAAATTATTCTAGCTTTGGCCATTGGGAGATAATTTAGTCGGCTCCCATATCCCATTAACATACCCCATTATCATGTGTGTGTGTGTGTGTGTGTGTGTGTGTGTGTGTGTGTGTGTGTTAAGTACTTCCTTGCTTTTTGGCACTTCAAGGTGCTTCAGATTCATGTATTTTCTGCCCTAGTCTAGACGTCAGCCATTTCTCCAGGGTTTCGGTATTTGTTTTTGTCTTATCTTTAGTTTGGGAGAATGGTATTAAAAGCCAAGATGTAGGTGTTAGGTGAGCTCACTGCCAATGGGGTGTCATTGCTTCTAGGCCTTCATATCTCACAGAGCCACAAAATGCATGTGTGCACACTACCTGGTGTATATATACGTATCTATTAATATTTCTCCATGTAATGATCAGGATTCACATTAATTTAAAAAAGAAATCATACTGAGGTCTCAAACTTCAATCCATTGCCACATGTAGCCTCCACTTTCTTTTCTCTTATCTCCCACTCCAACAATGAGAAACTGGGCTCTCACCATCTGTCATCCATTTACTTAATTGTTTAAGTCCAGTGTACATGCAGAGTGGTTTCAGAATTATTAGCTCATACTCTGTGGGAAACAACTTTACCCACTGGGATACAGTGTTTACCCACAGCTCCTTTGCCTTTGGTATTATAGTTCCCACTTGTTTTCAAAGTCACGTAGGTTAGCATTTTTACTCCACATGCTCATTGTCTTTAGTTACCGTCTTAGTCCATTTTGTGCTGCTATAACAGAATATCATTTGTAATGAACAGAAATTTTTTGGCTCATAATTCAGGAGACTAGGAAGTCCAAGTTCAAAAGGCCAGCATTTAGGGGCTGCATCATTCCATGGGAGAAAGGCAAAGAAGGGTGAGAAAGAGATCAAGAGGAAGCTGAATTCCTCTTTTCATAAGGAACCCACTTCCAAGATAATGGCATTAATCCACTCATGAAGGCAGACATTCATGGCCTAATTGCCATCTTAAAGGTCCCATCTCTTAACACTATTGCTTTGGGGATTAATTTTACAACACTTTTAGTTTGATACACTAAAAATAGTTAAACTATGACAAAGTTTCTACAGAAGAATGTAAAACATCTACTCAAATGACTTTTAAAATTATGGAAAGATCCTTAAATCTGTCATAATAATTTTGAGAACATATTAGGTGTTATAATGGGATTCTTTCTAGACCTGAGAAAAACATGGGATGTTAAAAGTCTATGGAGGAGAAATAATATCCTTTCTTTCCATTGGAGTTTCATGGCTGAGGCCCTTATAACAAAAAACAGATTAACAATAGAAAAACAACCAAAAGAATGATTTAACATAAGTTTTACATAACACTGAAGACTTCATGAAGAAAGAGGAAGACCCAAAGAATAAGGTATATGTATATATTTTTATGCTTAAGTTTGATGAAGCATGGACAGTTATAGAGAAATATGATTGAAGGAAAAAAGGTAATAATGGCAATAAAGTGGGGGGAACTTGGCAAGATCTGTTCAGATTCTTCCCTGTGTCCCTGTGTCTTCAGAGATAAGGATGTTTCTTTCCTCTCCAATGAAGGTCTTATGACTCGCTTCGGGGAAGAAAGGTGACAGGAAGGTGAGAGTAATCTTCCTGTTTCTGCGTTTTTTTCAAATGCCAAGGTACCATATTTTGGGGGTAGTGTGTTCTTAATCCCATCACCTATATATTTTTAAGTATATATTTTTTAATAAATAAAGGTAATTAAAATAGAAAACAGCACTGTAATGTAAGTAAGGCAACAGATATTTTTCAACAAAGAAATTGAGATAAAAGATATTAAAAGCACAATACATTATTAAAATATTTTACAAATAAATCTGGGGCTTTTAAACATTAAAATTATCAGGTATGTGTTCTGGGTACAGCATATATAATTGTGTGTCATTCAACTGTCTAAAAACAACTAACTATGTTATCAGTTCCGTGATGGAAAACACATTCCAGGCCTCCAATTTCATTCCCATCTGCGAAGGAAGTAATTTGGTGGTTCGACCATCTCAACTTCCTGGTTCTGTTTCATATTTCCTTTACCTCAAGGTACCTACCTCTTATCATACTTCACACAAAAGTTGCAATTATTCTGTCACTATAACTCATAAACTGATTAATTTCTGGCTCTAAAAATATTGTCAGTCTTGAAAAAATTAATGGGTAAATGAAATGCAACTTGAATTCAAGCAATTATTTCTCAGTAATATTTTAACTCTAATTATCTAAAAGAGTAAGAAAAGTAGGGATTCATCCATTCACCTAGAAAGCCCCAAATTAACTAAATAGTCAAATGTCATATGCACTTTATCTTACATAATAAGATACATATTTTAAGATTATAATCTTAAAATATCTTTGCTTATATACTCCTTAAAAGTGTTGAAAATTCAGTGCTTTTTGTGTATTTCAAAGTTAACTCTAAAATGGTTCGCCCTAAGTTGAATGAGTTCAAAACAATAAGAAACTATATGAAATTACTTATATTTTTAAAAGAAGTAGAAACTGTATGAATGAAAAGTACAATGATCAAATTTAAGAACACAGTGGGTAAGTTTAACAGATGCCAAGTCATAGCTCAATAGCGATAGCAAACTAGAAGACTGGTCAGAAAATAACATTCAGAAATGAAATAGAGAGAAAAAATGTTTGGTACATAAAAAGAGCTATTAAGAGATAAAGAGTATACATCAAAAACACCTAAGTTGTATTTAATTGAATTGTGGGAGGAAAGGAATGAGAGAATGAGATATAGAGGCTATTGAAAGAGATAATGGTTGAAAATTTAAAACATCAATCAATCCACATATTCAAGAAGTTTAACAATTTGTAACAAGATGAATCAGAATGGTCTCCTCCTACATATTTAATAAAACAAACCAAATAAACAACAATAATAACCAAAAAAAGGAAAATATTAGAATAAAATAGGTCAGGGTGGGTGGAGGTCACTTTAAAGAAAACCACTGATTCTTCAATACCACTATGTGGCCAGAAGACGAGAAAATGACTGTCAACGTAGAATTCAATATTCAATAAAATCATGCATCGAGAAAAAAGGAAATATGAAAACATTTTCAGACAAATAAGAACTAAGAGGGTTTCCTATCAGTGGAACTACTTTAAGAAATTTCAATGTATAATATCTTACAGGAAAAAAGAAAATGGTACCACAGAGAAGGAATGAAAAGTGAAGAAAGTGATAAATATATGGATAAATCTAAATGAATATTGATTCTTGAAAATAATAAAAGAGGATTTAATATATATATGTGTGTAATCAAAAGTCATAATAATAATAGCATGTAAGTTTTAAGAGTATGCAAAGTATTCCAATTACCTTATATTTTCTGAATGAGAGTAAAGGTATTAATATAAATTAAATTTGGAAACGTAAAGATACATGCTGTAGTTTTTAGAGTAACTGAAAAAAATTAGGAAAAAAACAATATGCATCAGTTATCCATCACTGTGTAATAGTATTATCACAAACTTAGTTGCTTAAAGCAACATATATTATTATTACTTTTCCACAGTATTAAAACTTTATTATTATTTCAGAATATTATGGGGATACAAATGTTTTGCTTACATAAATTGCCTTTGCACCACCCGAGTCAGAGCTACAAGTGTAAAAAATTTGAGTTCATGTGCACTTTCTTAGAGGAGGGTTCATAGCTTTCTTTTTCAATTCTCAAAGGAGTCAAAAAACATATATTATTTTATCTCATAGTTGATATGTGTTAAGAGTCCATGCATAGTATAGGTGTGTTCCCTGCTTCAAAAGGATGAGCAGTCTGGATTTTTAAAAGAGAATTAAAAGCCTATAATATATTATTCACAGGAGAGATTTCTAAGTTATGAGATATATACACGCACACACAAATGAAAACAAAAGTTGGAAAGGGTATGCCATGCAATCTTAACTGAAAATTTTTTGGTGTAGATCTATTAATATTTTTTAAAAAGGACTTTAAAACCAAGTCAATTTTAGAAATCAAGACAGTCTTTTTAATATAAAAATATTCAATTCACAGGAAGATCAAATAATTCTAAAGATTCAAGATGTATAAAACAAAATTTGACAAAATCACAGAAGAAAATAAATTCACAATCACATTTAGATAATAAAACATTCCTTTTTCAGTAATTAATAAAAGAGGCAGGCAAAGAAATCAGTAATAATATGGAAGATTAACACAAAGGGATTGACAAAACTGACCTCATAAATACAGAATGCTGTACTCAACAACTGCAGAATCTCTTCATTTTCTAGCATAAATGGAACATTCACACAAATTACTGAGGCATAAAAAAGTTTATGTCCAAAGCATATAAATTGAAGAACATTCTCTAACAAGAGTAGAATTATTCAAGAAATTAATAACAGAACATACATACAAAATGATTCAGAAAATTATTCACCATGAATGTGGATAAGAAAAAAATCTATACTCTTATTTTCACCAATTTCTAACTAAAATTACTATTTTTCTTGGGATGCGACAAACAAAAGCAGGATTTACAGTACTCATGATTGTCAAAAGTAGAAATCACAGATACTTTATTGTCATATTACTATTGTTACAAATCTGTCCAAATATCCTTCATACTAATCACCACTTTGAAATTATGAATGAATAAGATCTAGTTCTTGGTTATGTTATTTTAGATATTGATAAAAAAACACATATATGACTATATCAGAATAGGTTCTCCATCGAAATAGAACTAATAGGATGTATGTAGAGATATAGAAAACTATTTTTTACAAGGAATCACCTCATGGGTTATGGAGGCTAAGAAGTCCCACAACATGCCATCTGCAAGCTGGAGGCCCTGGAAAGTCAATGGTAGTTCCGATCCAAGCACAAAGGCCTGAGAGCCAGGGAGCTAACTGATCTGAGTTGGAAGGCCTAATAACCAGGAGTGCTGATCTCCAAGGGCAGGAGAAGGTGATGTCCCAGCTCAAGCAGAGAAAACAAATTCATCCTTCCTCTACCTTTTTTTTTTTTTTTTTTCCTATTTAGGTCCTTCGTGGATGGGATCTTCTTTACTCTGTCTTGCAAT